>SJYC01117051.1:0-36129 GCA_006408675.1 Madoqua kirkii | reverse complement strand
TGTCTCTGCTTCTTAATAGGCTCTCTAGGTCGGTCACAACTTTCCTTTCAAGGAGTAAGCGTCTTTTAATTTCATGGCTGCAATCACCATCTGCAGTGATAAATAGTAGTTGATAAATAGTAGCTATTAGCATTAACTACAAAACTTTTGGAGTCATGGAGGATAAATAAGGGAGGAAGAATATCAGGAAGCTGGTTAAAAAAATTTGTAGGAGATGGAATAATTTGTAAATAACAGAGAAGCCAACAAGTTAAGAGAAGCACATGATAAGTAGTTACAGTCACTGGAGGGAAGTCAGTGATTTATGTGAGGAAAATGGTGTCCAATTTATCAGTAGAATGCTATTTGACATTTGTGGGAAATGAGAGAAAAGTCAGGTCAAAATATAAAAATGCGGAAACCATTAACTAGATGAAATGGAATGCTTGGTGGTATGTGAGGGAGGGTCGGTGTGAAATAAGTGGTCTTGATATAATTGGAGAAAGATGGGTAACAAATGGTACATCTAGGCTAGAGCTCAGGGAGTTGTATCATTCTTTGTGAGGGAAAATATCATTAAAAATGACATCAGAATTTCTTCTAAGCAAGTATCCCTCTAAAGTCTCTGCCGGCATAAACTCCATAATTATTTTTAAAAATTAAAAACAATATAAACAGAAAAAAGTGCTTGACCAGAGTATTGAAAATCAGTTTCCCAATGAAACTGAGGAAGCTGGAAAGGTAGGTCTGGTAAGAAATTAAAAACTTCAATTATCTACCCATCAGTTGTCAGGCTACCTAATTCAGACTGAGATGCAGAGATGAGATTTTAGGATGAGACAAATGACTAATTCTAACAAAGTAAAATAACCCTGCATAACATGGAGTGTTTGCATAATGAACACGGAGTGGTTTAGTCAGGTGGTTATGAGAGATTTTTCATGAAATAATAGCAGGATCAGTTCAGTATTTTAGCAAGTAGATTACCGTAAAAATCACCCTTTTAGAAAAAAATTTAAGCACTATTCAGAAACCTTGGCTGAAACAGATTTTAAAGTAACATTAACAGAAAAAACCCTAAAGGTGACTAAAAGCGTTATTATGAATTTATGAAAATTATTTGCCAAATATAAAATGTCGAGACATTAAGGATGAACTAAATGACTAAATAAGTCTAGAAGTACATGGCAAACTTTTCTGAAATTAATAATAACACAACTGTTTTCAGATACATCAAATCAGCAAGCTACATAGCTAAGAAAAAGTAATGTGCACAGTTGGAAAATAAATGATGTAATCCAGTTAATTCATTTATTCTTTCCCTTTTCTTGACTAGAAACAGCACCTAAAAAGAAAAAAAGTTCAGAAAATGCAGATCTTTTTTATCTCTTTTGCTTTTTATTACATGAAAAAAATTAGAAACACTGCAAAATTTTACTGAAACCCAAAAGTTTCAAAGCCTTTTTTTGGGTAAAATACCAAAGGAAGATGGTATGGAAAGATTTTGAGGCTACATCCTGCTTCCAAGCTAACTTTGGAAGCAGACAGTTGTGAGCTACTAAGAAAAAGTCAGGATGAAGCAACTCATTGGGAGTGACTGATTCCCACCTAAGATCTCTGAATGGACTTTAAGTATATTCAATATATATTCCCAACTGTTCACTGAGCCGCAGTGCCAATGGCCGGGGATTCGCCACGTGACTTCAAGTGCTCTGGGCCATGGTTGATCTCCCTGGCAAGCCTGTGGAATCTGTCAAGAAAGGCAGGAAGAACCATACCCTTCTTGGGGAGAAAGGCAACAATGTTAATGTAAAGAAAGCTATCTGGGATGCAACTGCCAGTTGTTTCTCAAAATAGTTTTATTGGACTTTTTCAGTCATGAAAGTAATATACTCTCATTGAAAAAACCTGAAAAAAAACAGAAAAATATAAAGAAGAAAAGAAAAATCAATTATCATTCCACTACACAGCAATAACCATAGTAAAATCTTAAGGTATATTCTTACAGATTTCCCCCACATATATGTTTTCTGTCATTCAGTATATTTTGTATAAAAAAATGAGACACTATAATTTTATAGTCTGCATTTTTCACTTAGAAACCTATGAAATGCAAATTCATCCATGTCAGTAAAAGTAGATATAATGTCAGTTTTTAGTGTTTGGACATTATGTAGTTTAATTTAGCTTTTTGATAATTGGATTATGTTTGGTCACATAATTTAAATAAACATTTGATTTACTTTTAAAAATCAGTTCAGTATTTTGCTCTGAGTAGGCTCTTTAAATGTATTAATCTGTATAGATTTATGAATCATATTATACTCTCAGACTATAATAGTATGTTCTGTGCAGCATCTAGCATACCAGAGATGATAGAATATATTTTTCAGTCTTACTGAGAAGCACACATCACTGTATAAATTTAAGGCATGCAGCATAATTTGATTTACATATATTGAGAAATGATTACCATAATATGTTCAGTTAACATCTAGCTTCTCATATATCAATAGATATAATGAAAAGAAAGAAGAAAAAAGGAAAAAAAAAATTTCTCCTTGTGATGAGAACTGTTTAAAATACTTAACTTTCCTATAAACCATATAGCAGTGTTAGCTGTAGTCATCGGAGAAGGCAATGGCAACCCACTCCAGTACTCTTGCCTGGAAAATCCCATGGACAGAGGAGCCTGGTGGGCTGCAGTCCATGGGGTCGGGAAGAGTCGGACACGACTGAGCAACTTCACTTTCCCTTTTCACTTTCATGCACTGGAGAAGGAAATGACAACCCACTCCAGTGTTCTTGCCTGGAGAATCCCAGGGACGGAGGAGCCTGGTGGGCTGCCGTCTATGGGGTCGCACAGAGTCGGACACGACTGAAGTGACTTAGCAGCAGTACTTATTTATAATTGAAAGTCTGTACTTTTTGACTGAGGTGAAGTAGGTCAGTCGTGTCCAACTCTTTGCAACCCCGTGGACTACTGCCTACCAGGCTCCTCCATCCACGGGATTCTCCAGGCAAGAATACTGGAGTGGGTTGCCATTTCCTTCTCCAGGGGATCTTCCTGACCCAGGGATTGAACCCAGGTCTCCCGCATTGGAGGCAGACACTTTAACCTCTGAGCAACCTCTGAGCCACCAGGAAAGCCCAATTTCTCTTGCCCTTCCCCTCCACAAGTTTGGTAACCACAAGCCTGATCTCTTTTTTCATGTGATTTTTTTTTTTTAAATATTACACATGTAAGAGATTATACTTCCTTGGTGGCTCAGACGGTAAAGTGTCTTCCTACAATGCGGGAGACCCAGGTTCAATCCCTGGGTTGGGAAGATCCTCTGGAGAAGGAAATGGCAACCTATGCTAGTATTTTTGCCTGGAAAATCTCATGGATGGAGGAGCGTGGTAGGTTACAGTCCATGGGATAGCAAATAGTTGGATACGACCGAGCAACTTCATTCACTCATAAGAGATTATACACTATTTGTCTTTGACTTATTTCACTTAGTGTAGTACCTTCAGTTCAGTTCAGTTGCTCAGTTGCATTCGACTCTTTGCGACCCCATGGACTGCGCACGCCAGGTCTTCCTGTCCTTCAAGGTCCATCCATATTATTGCAAATGGCAGGATGTTCTCATTTTTTAAATGACTGACTAATAGCCCATTGTATATATACAATGAGCAGAGGAGCCTGGCGGGCTACAGTCCAAGGGGTCGCAAAGAGTCAGAAACAACTTACTGAGCACACGTGTGCATATCCAATACCACAGCTTTATCCATTCTTCCATCAGTGGACACTTGTTTTCCCGTCTTGACTATCGTAAATAACGCTGCTATGAACATGGGAGGTACAAATGCATTTTCAGGTGAGTGTTTTTGTTTCCTCTGAATATATTCCCAGAAGAGGAACTGCTGGGTCATAAGGTAGTTCTATAAGGTAGTTCTAGTTTTGATTTTTTGAAGAACTTCTGTATCCTCTTCCATGGCTTTCCCAATTCACAGTCCCTGCCCCAATTCACAGTCCCACCAACAGTGAATTATAGAGTGTGTATTCACTGGAATTGATTTTAGAACTTTGGCATTCAATATTATACCATTAAAACAACGCTAAGCAGAATATCCTTGCTTGATTATTTCTTACGGTGAATTCCTAGAAGTTGAATTTCCATTCTGGACACAATGCACATTTTTAAGGCTTTTGATGCAGGCTGCTAAACAGATCTCTTGAAAAGTGAATCAGTTTACCTCCATGCCCTATCTCCTCACACCTTTCTCAATGTAGTATATAGCATTATTCTATTAACCTTCACAAAGCTAATAGGTTAAAAAGGCAGTGTACCCTAATTTGCAATTCTTAAATTACTAATAAAGTTGAATATCTTCTTATAGCTATATGTCTGTCTGTCTTTCCCCCTCCCCCAAGGAATTGTTTGACATAGATTATCTGAAAAATATTGAACATAGAGTTCCCTGTGGTACATAGTAAATCCTTATTGCTTATTTATTTTATGTGTAGAAGTTTCTATCTGTTAATCTCATACTTCTGATATGTCCTTCCCCATCTCCCTCTCCTGTTTGGTTCTGACTATGAGTCCTTTCTGTTTTGCACATGGATTCTTTTGTATCATTTTTTAGATTCTACATGTAAGTGATATCATATAGTATTTGTCTGAGTTACTTCACTGAATATAATTCTCTTTAGGTCCATCCACATTGCTGCAAATGGCAATATTTTATTCTGTTTTATGGCCGAGAAATATTTCATTGTATATATACACACACACATTACACCTTCTTAAACCAATCTGCTGATAGGCACGTGGGTTGTTTCCATGTCTTGGCTATTGCAAATAGTGCTGCTATAAACACTGGGGTGCATGTATTATTTTGAATTAGAGTTTTTTTTTTTTTCCAGGTATCTACCCAGAAGGAGGATTGCTGGATCATATGGTAGCTTTATTTTTTGTATTTTAAGGAACCTCTATATTTTCTATAGTGGCTGCACACTTTTGCTCAAAATTTAAAGAAAAAATCCATTTTTTTCAGATTTGTTAAAAATTAATATAGCATACAGTAAAACTGACTTTTTTGGCTGTTTATTTCAGTGAATTTCAGCACATGGGTAGATCTGTGTAACCACCACCATGATCAAGGTGGGGAACAGTTACACTTCCCATAAACTCCCTTTTGTTATTCCTTTGTACTCACCTCTCTTTCTATCTGTCACCCTTGGCCACCACTGATCTGTTTTCTATCACTTTAGTTTTGTTTTTTTTTTGAGAATATCATATGAATGCAATCATATGGTAGGAAAATTTTGAGGCTGGCTTCTTTCACTCTGCATAATGCTTCTGAGATTCATCCAGGTTGTGTGTATCAACAGTTTGGTCCTTTATATTTCTAAGTAATATTCCATTGTATGGATGTACCACTGTTTATTTTTCTACTCACTCACTAAAAGATGTTTGAATTGTTTCTATTTTTTGGTGTTTATGAGTAGAATTGCTATAAACACTTTCGTACTGGTTTTTGTGCAAATATAAGTATTTCTCTAGGGTAAATATGTAAAAGTGGGATTGCTGAGTCATGTGGAAAATTTAACTTCCTAAGAAACTGCTGAAAATGTTTTCCAGAGTGTCTGCTTTATTTTTATATTTCTCCTAGCAATATGTATGATCCAGTTCCTTCACATCCTTATCAGCACTTGATATTGTCAGTGTTTTTTTATTTTAGCCATTGTAATAGGTATATGATGGTATCTCATCATAGGTATAATTTTAATTTCCTTTAATGACTAATAATGTTGAACATCTTTTCATTTGCCTTTTGCCATCCATATCTCCTCTCTGGTTAAGTATATATTCAAGTCTTTTTCCCACTTAAAAAACTGAGTTGTTTTCTTTTGAGAATCCTTCATATATTCTGGATACAAGTTCTTTGTCAGATATGTGATTTGTGAGTATTTTCTCCCAGTTTGTAGATTATTTTTTCATCCTCTTAACAGTATCTTTCACAGAGCAAAAGTTTTAAAATACAATTAATTCTCAGGCTTGGTCTTGAATACTTATGTGGAAACTGGTTAAGACTCAATTTCCCAATCTCCCCCTGATCCCTATATATTGATCTCCATATCCAGTGCCTAGTACTTTGCCCTCATATCACTTGCTCAAAAGTTAATTCAAAGTGTTTATTATGTATTATAAATAAATACTTGAATTGCTTTGAAGATTGATTCAGCATTTGGCATGTTCATTATGCACTTTTATCCATACACATTTCTGAGTCATTCTACCTGCAAAGTAGACACGTGATTTTTTTCACCTTGTTCTGAGCCACACCTAATGTATCAGAAGACCAGGGTCTCATCACTGGAAGGAGTTCAGAGACCTGACTGTACACATGTGGTCTGTGGATCAGCAGCGTCAGCATTACCTGGGAGCCCGTAAGAAATTCTGACTTTTAGGCCCTACCTCGGGCCTACCAGCTAGAATCTATATTTTAATGAGATCCCCAGGTGTACATTAGCATTTTAAAGCACAGCTGTACAGCTCATCTGGTTCTCACTCATTTTCCAAACAAGAAACTGAGCACTGGAGAGACCAAGAATGGTCCAACCAAGGCCAGCAGCTGCTCGTGCTAGAGCCAGGATGAGAACCTGGCCCTCTGAGTCCAAAGCCAGTTTGTTCTGTGCTGCGCCACCTGCCTCTGTCATTTTGGATGACGATGACAGTCTAAGCTTCTCCCGTCTCATCCTGAGCCGTGCATGGAATATCAGTATTTGTCTTGATGTGGTCTTTCTACAAAAAGACTCCCTTCATTTCTTATTCCCAATATCCCCTAGGGATATCCAACTTTCAAATTGCATACTTTCAAATTTTCCTAATGAAATGAACTAAACACTCTTTGGGGGAATAAAGTGATTTTTCCCCTTGCATTTGTTTACTTCTTTGTAAGCTCCTGAGATGGCTAACATGGTAGTTGTTAATCACACCATCTGTTCAAACAGCACTTTGAAATCATTTGATTCATACTTTTCTTTTTAAGGAAATTTTTTTTTCAGAACAATATGTTTGTGTCTGTGTTACTCCCATCCTTTGGCAATGCAGTATGAGCTATTTAAACTTTCCTATTTATTGTAAATGGCTTTTCAATCAGCAAATATTTTTAAAATGTGCATACACCACAAAAAAGCTGTGTCTACTGACTTTTCAAACATTGGAAACAGTAGAAAAATCTGTTCCAGTCTATCTGCTGTCAAATTTTTAACCATCTGATTATATTTAAATCAAGTGTTTAGGAGGATGATTTATCTAACTGACCCTGAGAAATTTTCCCAAATGGCCCTGAAGATGGCAGTGCTGTGCTATTTAGTATAACCCTTCACTCCCCGACCCCTCAAAAGGAATTTCTGGAATGACACAAACTAGGGGAGGATTCACTAAATCTGAACCTTCTAACACTCAGCGTAAACCTCTTGTGAACTCTGGGACAATTTGATTTATCTTTGGGTCCTTTTGTTTTTGTTTAAAGCTGTACCCCATGCGTTTCCTGTTTCCAGCAGGGATCAGAAATGGAAATAGTTTAAAGGTTATTCCCATATCATGGGTAACCAGGAAGTGCCTATATAGTTTCTGAGAAGCTGGTTTTCACAAGACCACTTAGCCTTTTTTTTCTTAATCCTAACAAAGGCTCAACCCAAGATAAGTGGGAGCTGAGAATACGGGGAGGTTTTGAATTCCTGCTGGGAGCTTGCTTCTCAGCAACAGAACCCTCACGTCTGACAGTCTTGAAATTTCATTGGCAGGGTCTGGAAGATGGGTTTAGAGGGGACACATGCTCAAGGTCCAAGCAGTATAAATTTCTGGGTCCTGTCATTGTTACAGTGTGGGCGTGAAAATAGAGAGGGATGGAAATAAATTCAAATTTACTTTTGAAACTTTCAAAATTTTCTGACAGTTCAACTAGCCAGAAAACATTTGTTGAAGACTTGAAAGTGAAAGTGAAGTCTCTCAGTTGTGTCCGACTCTGTGACCCCATGGACTGTAGCCTACCATGCTCCTCCGTCCATGGGATTTTCCAGGCAAGAGTACTTAATTATGTGAAAAAAGTGAAAGTGTTAGTCGCTTAGTCATGTCTGACTCTTTGCGACCTTATGGACTGCAGCTCGTCAGGGTCTCTGTCCATAGAATTCTCCAGGCAAGAATACTAGAGTGGGTTGCTATTCGCTTCTCCAGGGGATCTTCCTGACCCAGGGATCAAACCCTGGGTCTCCAGCATTGCAGGCAGATTGTCTACCATCTGAGCCACCAAAAGCATTATACTAAAGATCCCCTGGAGAAGGAAATGGCAGCCCACTCCAGAATTCTTGCCTGGAGAATCCCACGGACAGAAGAGCCTGGTGATACAGTCCATGGGGTCGCAAAGAGTCAGACACGACTGAGCAACTTCACCTAACACTTAAGCACTATTAAAAAGAATGGTGGTGTGTGTGCTCAGTCATGTCCGACTCTTTGCTACCCTATGGACTGTGGCCCACCAGATCCTCTGTCCATGGGATTCTCCAGGCAAGAAAATTGGAATGAATTGCCATTTCCTTCTCTGGGGGATCTTCCTTAACCTAGGGATCAAACTGGTGTCTCCCATGTCTCCTGTATTAGCAGGCAGATTCTTTACCACTGAGCTACCTGGAAAGCATTATAAAGAGTAGCCAGCAATATTTATGTGCCGTGAGCCAGTCCCTTGCCAAATGCTTTAGCAACTTTTCATTTAGTCTTCACCAGAATTGTATGAGGCAGGTACTATATCCTTTGTTTTCTTTTTTTAACATAAGGAAATTGAGGGATAGAGAAGTAAGGAAACGTGGCTCAGTTGATGCAACTTGTAAGCATAATTGCTAAAATTCAAGGTCAAGTTTCTTAACCCTAGAACCTGTGCTATCAGTTGTTACTATGTATTGTGATTCATAGATGATGACATAGCATAGATATCAGGATTTCAAGTTAGAATCAGACATATTTGGTACCCATTTAAGAATATCAGAGTAAGAGAGACTTAGATCCCAGTAGTATATTCCTTCTGCTAAACTCAACATAGTTGTAAAGAAACCAGGCCCTCAGGGAACATGTATGTCATTTGGATGGGGAAAGTACCCTGTGGAAATCCTTCCCTAAGGTTAGACATCACACCTAAATGACCCAAGATGTCTTTTCCTGATGTGATCTAGTCAAAGAACCTCCAGGGCAAAGAATTGGTAGTGAAACTAGGGAGACCAAGGGCACTCAGTTGGGACTGTAGCTTTAGAAACCCAGGGATAAAACACACTACCATTTCAAACTGTTTTTTTCCCAGTATTCTTTGACCATCATGCAAGCCCCCAGAGGACATCTCAAGCTGGTTCTCTTTAACCTCCTCCCAGTTCAAATGTGAGACCTACCTTCTCTTTTGTTTTTGTCATTAAAATCTAGATGCATAGCATCCCATTTCCTTTCTCTGTGTTATGAATGTCTGACAAGGTTGCCTAGGGCAGGCATTCGCAAAGTGTCAGCCCAAAACACACAGCACTAGCATGCCTACCTTGAGAGCTTGTCAGAAATGCACATTCTCAGGCCCTGCCCTAGACCTAATGCATCAGAAACTCTGGGTGGAACCTGACCATTTGTATGAAACAAGCCTTCTAAATGACTCTGATGCCCTTGAATGTTTGAAAACCACTAGACTATGTAGACACGTGAAATTTGGAAAAAAGAGATGGAGTTCAAGAGAGTCAATGGCCAAATTGCTGAATGCTGTGAAAGAGAAGCCTCACTAGTTGCCAGGACTCACCAGGGACAGCGAGCACAGTCCTTAGGCTG
Source organism: Madoqua kirkii (assembly GCA_006408675.1). Taxonomy (NCBI): domain Eukaryota; kingdom Metazoa; phylum Chordata; class Mammalia; order Artiodactyla; family Bovidae; genus Madoqua; species Madoqua kirkii. The sequence goes on along the minus strand of SJYC01117051.1, from coordinate 26,302 downwards.
GGGTGGCTGTTGAACTTGGTCAGCTCCTGTTCTTCAGGTCTCACTGGGTCCAAGGCCTTCTTCCAGGACCTTTTTCTCACACCACTTCCCTCCCACCTGTCATCCCACCCTTTCTCCAGACTTGGGGAATTCTTCCTTAGCTTTGAGAAAGGATGGAGAGATGGGAGGTAAAGTATGGATGAGGACAACTTCCCGAGTCGTCTTATTTTCTTCCAAATCTTTCATCTAGGATTTTGAAAGTCAAAAAAGAGAAAAAGGGCTCCCCTTTTTTTCCCCCCTACTTTTCTGCGATCGTATTCCCTTTCTCAAGCAATGAGCTTAGAACAGCTGGGATAGAAGGCAAAGAGAGGTCTAAGTAGGAAGAGAAATATGTTGGTAGGTGTCTCAAAATTACAGCCAGCAACACAGTGGAATGCAAACTTCTAGGTTATTCATATTTCTTTTTAAAATGCTTTGAGCAGAGATCTCATCACATAGCAATGAGAAACACCTCTGGATTACTGAAAGTTATTTGAGAAGTTCCACCTATGTCCTGAGTAGGACAATACCTCATCCAGCAAGGATCAAGTGTAACTTAAATTTCTTCTTAGATGTTTATTTTATGAGTAAAACTCAGCTCTACTTGGACATTCTTCCGAAAACCTAGAATATAAACTTCCTGGAGAACATGCTTTAGTTTACCAGACCCTTGCCAGGAAGGCCTTACCTCTCTTTCCATCTCTCCCCTCTCTATTCCTCCTAAAGGCTCTTAAGTCTAAACTAGTAATGCTTTCAAATATTCACTGATCAGTCCAGCCAATACGGATCCCTCTCTTTCTCACCACCCCAGTACTTACACATTTAATAATTTGTTCACTTTCAGTTTAGAAATCTCTCACAATAAGTCAGATTGCTTCATGTGTAGACATTTTTTGTCTCCTCTAAAACATTAAAATCTTAAAGGAAATGGGAACCATTTTAGTTTGTGAAGAAACTGCTTCCTTTATATTGCATTCCTAGGAAGTAAATGTTAGGTTCTTATTTTATATTAATATGCTGTTATTGTATGGGAAAAGCATATATTTGGGACAGGTCACATCCATATCTGGGATCCAACTGCAGCTGAAAAAGAAGGTTTAACCTAATGTCTGTCACTTGGCGAAGGAACCTATATATTAGATCAGCACTGATGGTGTAGGAGAGAGGAGTGCAGTATTGCTTTGGTCTTGACTTTGAAAGAGGGGTTGGAATGTGTGTGTGTTGTGAACATGAAGTGTGTTAAAGATAGTACCTGCCACATAGAGGTCTCTTCTTCCGGTTGTTTTCGAAAGATGCTCAGAGATGCCCTAGGGATCCACAGAAGAGCCTCCTGGCTCTCCTTGGGAGTGTAGATCAGTAGTGAGTAAGAGCCTGGAGGAGTGTTTCCCCCCGGAACTTAACAGAGGAGCGTTGGGGTTTTCTGTTTTGCCTGTTAGGTCTTTGGGTAAGATTCTGTTTGAAGTACAGGTTTTCCTGCTGAAAAAAAATGTTAGGGGGGATAACCAATTTCCCTTGTAGTTAGATTATCTTGAATATTGCATTCTCAGTTTTTCTTTCATTTGTTAATTCTTGGAATTTTGGAAACATTTGTTGAAAGTCTCCTAACTGGGTATGGGAATAGTTTTTGCTCACAGTGAGGTCACTCCCAGAGATGACCCTGAAAATCACTTTCTACATCACGTAGAAAAGCAGAGGATAAGGCTTCCACAGTGAACGTAAAACCTGGGGGGGAATCAGAAACAAGGTCACAAATCTCTCCACCCTTCTCTGCACCCTCATTTCTTATTCCAGTGCTATGGAGTTTATTATGAAGATGCTTTATTTACTTTTAAAAGTATATTTTCTTCTCCAAATATCTAGTACAGTACTGGGCACTCAATAGGTGCTCAATAAATACTCCTTGCATTGAATTAAATGAAGAAACCTGGTGCTGTCAAGGGCTTCCCAGGTAGTGCTAGGGGTAAAGAGCCTACCCACTAATTCAGGAGACATAAGAGACTCAGGTTCAATCCCTGGGTCAGGAAGATCCCCGGGAGGAGGGGATGGCAATCCATGCCAGAATTCCATGGACAGAGGAGTCTGGTGGGCCACAGTCCAAGGGATCTCAAATGTTGGACATGACTGAAGCGACTTAGCGTGCTGTTATAGAAAAGAGAAGCTGAAAGTCAAGAGGAGAATACAAAAAAAAAAAAAAAAGAAAGAAAGATCACTGAAGATGAACTTGTCTCTCTTTACAGATGGTTTCAAGGAAAATACCAAGGTCAGAAATGAAAACCTACCTTCCATTCCAGCTGGATATGGCATTTGGCTTATCTTATTAAGGGTGATATTTTCAAGGATCATGACACAAAACTGACAAAACGATGCCAGACTGGGTCCCAGGATTTTGATTTTTGGCATATTTGCAGGGAGTCAATCGGTGTATGAGATTTCATTTCAGATTCTGCCTCTAAGACTGCTTCAGAAAACAGCCTTTAGGCTGTAATTTTATTTTATTTTTTTTAATGCTGTAGGAAAATCTCTTCTGGCTTTGCTCAGTAAAGAAATAAAAAATGGAAAGGCATTCTGCAGCAGTAGCAGTGGCAGTGGTGGCGGCCTCCGCTGCCCCAGCTGCCGCCATGCTTCATAAAACTATCCCAAATGGGATGAGCACATTTAGCAGAATGATCAATCCGCTGCTCCATATCACTTCTATTTTTAATCTTGGCAGAGTTACAAATTTCAAGGGTTTTTGGAGACAGAGGAAGTCTGCCACACAAAGTGATTTTAGCTCTCATCTTTTCAGAGTTTAAATTCACGGGAGTGGAATATTCCAGTCTCTAAAGGAATTGATGTTTCTGAAATCCCAACTAGCTTTCTGCTTCTGCTCACAGATGATGACTTTTAATCCAGGCAAAGAAAAGGCTTGAAAGGGTCTTTTTTTCTAAGATGCCTTTTTATGTTTTAAGGCATTTATAAGGTAGAGGTATATTTCATGTATTTAAAAAAATATTTATTCACAGATAATAACCTTAAATCACCTAAGGGTTTATCTCACACATCTCTCTCTGCCTTGCCTCAAATTATTCATTTCCAATACTGGCCTCTCTGTTAATTAAATGGTATGTCTATGGGGGCAATTCCACTTGAATGATAATTAATGTGTTTTTTCCCAATCCAGCTGCCCATGAACTCTTGGTAGATAAATTGTTTTGTAGCACATATTTGTGGCTGGGCTTGGATAATGATTTTCTGCACAACTGGAAAAAAAAAGTAAATATCATCCAAAGCACAAGATCTCTTCTTTTTTACAGCTGGGGAATGTGGATGGAAGAAGAGTACCAATTCTGTAATGAAGACACCTAAGTACCATCGTGGAAACTAGATTGACCTTCTGGTTAATTTTCATAATTATTTGATATTCCTACCCACTGGTGGTTTATAAGACATATGGTTTCTGAGCTATATATAAATTAAGAATGGGTTATTTATTTTGGGTTCCAAAGATATGTTAAAATGTGACAAACTTGCTTTTTAACACATAGTCTTTTTTTTCACTTTAATATGCTAATACTTTTTGTGAGAGGCAGAATATGTCATTATGGTTAAAAGCTTAGAGTCTGAAATGTGTGCTGCATTCAAATCCTGGTTTCATCACTTGGTAACTATAAAAACTTGACAGTTTTCCACCTCTTTATCCCTGTCATTTCTCATCTATGAAGTAAAATCATGACAATTAACATCTTCCTTATAGAGTTATTATGAGGATTTAATAACATTATTATGTGAAACAAAATATTAATATTTTGGTGCCTGGCATACACTAATCATTACAGTAACTATTAACTTGGACTTTTAAAAGAGAATATTTTAGCATTAAAGCAGGTTTCCTTAAAAAATGGCAAAAACTAGTATCTAGTTTTATACCACATTATCGATTAATTGATAGAAATTCTCTGAAAGTGCAATTTTAGCTCCAGAATACTAAAACTTCAACAGATGGATAGTGGGCCTGAAAATTATAGTTTTAATGAACAGGAACCTCAAAGAGAGGAGGTATATATGTAAATAGCAAGACAGGAGAGAATTGCCCACCAAGATACGTGAGTGTCTAAAAATGAGCTTTAAGCTTGCAGCAGCTTGGGATGAAACTCCCATCTGAGTACCTTGCTTGCTGTGCTGGGCATAGTCACTTAGTTGCGTCCGACTCTTTGAGATGCCATGGACTGTATCCTGCAGCCTCCTCTGTCCATGAGGATTCTCCAGGCAAGAATACTGGAGTGGTTGCCATGTCCTCTTTTAGTGGATCTTCCCAATCCAGGATTCAAACCGAGGTCTCCTGCATTAAAAATGGATTCTTTACCATCTGAGCCACCAGGGAAGCCCACCTTGCTTACATGAATCCTATTATTTAATTTACTCAGTTCAGACTTGGCCTCCCCTTATCCTGAGAAAATGTGTTACCAAAAAATCATGCAGTTAGGAAAAAAGAAAATTTAAAAATCTTTGGCCTTACAATGTCTTCTCTTGATTCAGAGCAAAATTCAGGAAAATGACATATCAAAACTCAGTTACCCAATGTTTATTGTACTACTTACAATAGTCCAGACATGGAAGCAGCTTAGATGGATAAAAAGATGTGGTACATCTACACAGTGGAATATAACTCAGTCATAAAACAGAATGAAATTGAGTCAGTTGTAGTGGTGTGGAAGAACTAGAATCTGTCATACAGACTGAATTTATCAGAAAGAGAAAAGTATTGTATATTAACACACACGTATATGGAATCTAGAAAAACAGTACTGATGAACCTATTTGCAGGGAAAGAATGGAGACGAAGATGTAGAGAATGAACTTGTTGACACAGCAGGGGAAGGAGAGGGCAGGTCAAACTGAGAAAGTAGCTTTGACATATATAGACTAACACGTGGGTAAGATGGACAGAGGAGAAGATGGTTGGATGGCATCACTGACTTGATGGACGTGAGTTTGAACAAGCTCTGGGAGTTGGTGATGGACACGGAGGCCTGAGGTGCTGCACTTCATGATATGGCTGAGCGACTGAACTGAATGGAACTGAAACTAACATGTGTAGTGTGGACAGCTTGTGGGAAGCTGCTGTATAACACAAGGAGCACAGCCTGACACTCTGTGATGACCCAGAGAGGAATAGGAGGAAGAGAAGGGCTCAAGAGAGAGCCCTTCTATACATGATATATAATGTATAATATGTAAAATTAAGGCTGGTTCACATTGTTATATGGCAGAAACCAACACAACATTGTAAAGTAATTACCCTCCAATTAAAAAAACACTATCTGATGCCAATTATGTTTAGGAAAGTTTAATCTGGCTTGGTTCTTGATAATGAGATCTGAGTCAGGGTGTTTCCAAACCAAAATGTTAGCATAGTTGCATAATAAATATCTAGAAAGGAAGTCAAGTCATCATATTTAGGGAAACCTTTCTGATTTAGAGAAGCAAGTCAACTAGAATTTCTTTTGGAAAAAAATTGTCTTCTCTGCTTTAGAAAGGCTATCAGATGGTTACTTTTTTAATGCTCCCAAATTTGCCTGAATTATGAGCCTAAGGTGACCTAGTTAATGTATATAAATACTTCTGGAACTTCTGTTGGGCACTGTGTTAAGCACTTTATATGTGCTTAACATATATGTGCTTTGTGTGACCCTCTTTGCAACTTTAATATTTTCCTATTTTGAAACAGGAAGCTGAAATTCAGATGCACAACTGGTAAATGGGATTCAAACCCAGGTAGTCCAACTTCAGTCTGTGTGCTCTTGGTTTTAACCACTGTATTCTCTTCTGTGATCTCACATGAAATATTAAAAATGTAAAAGTTGATAAGTATCTATGTAACTCCAGTATATACATTCTAAGATCTAAAAATTTCTACTATGAGATTTCCATAGATATTGGCAACAATGCTGACAAACTGTCAAAAAGCAAATATTATAATCCTGGAAAAAATAGTCTCCTTCCCCAATTACTGAGATCAGTTTTTTTCTTCCTATTGAAGAAGTGAACAAATCTTGCAGATAAAGCTAGTCCTAAAGGGAGGCATTTCATTAATATTAAGGCTCAACAGTAGCATGTGGAGAAATATCACAGTAAAACCATTGCTGATGCTGGGCACTGCACTGACCTGATATTTGAAACAGTGAGCTTCACAATCTGCCTAATAATTAAAGCAATTTATCTTCAGGCGGATCTAGGCCATTTCGTTATTTCAACATGAAACTCTTGGGGAATAGAGATGAATGCAGTGACTCTCTGTTGTGTAAACACTAATACCAAAAGTAAGTTAAAAAAAAAGTAAGTAGGTCTCTCTTTGAGATGCCATCAACTAGTTGATCATCAGAACTTTGATTGCTAAAGTGATGCCATGCCTCCTTCTACATGGCAGCAAGGTAATTGAACCTTTGCCACCACCTTGCAGAATCTAGAATGCAGACAAAATGATGATGCTTATACAAATCTTTACCTTGTCTGAAAAATCAAGAAACAAATATGATACAATAGAGTCTGTGAAGGAGGAATTGTGAAATTATATGGTATGCTATTTGAGTACAGATTTGCTCTGTCCAATTCAATAGACACTAGCATGTGGTTACTGAGCAATTAAAAGATGTCTACTTGAAACTGAGATGTGTTTCAATCACAAATATAAACCAGATTTAAAGACTTGGTGTAGAAAAAATAATTTAAAATAGTTCAATAATTTTTAAATATTGATTATGTATTAAAATAATATTTTTGATACATTGCCTTAAATAAAATATGTTGTTAAAGTTAAATTCATCTGTCTCTCCTTACTTTTAGAATATGACTACCATAAAATTTAAATTGTATACATGGCCCACCCTGTATTTCTGATGGCTAGTGCTGGTAGATAATCCACACCAGAGGTAACTGAAGAATGAAACAGCTTCGTCCTTTATCATGGACTCTCAGGGACTATTTGGGAGCCAGATGGAATATTTTAATGGTCTCACCATCTTTATTGGTTTTGTTTTCAATTTCATTAATTTCTGCTTTTATCTTTATTATATCCTTTCTATGTTTATTCTTATGCTTTTAATCCCCTAATTGTCAATGTCATCTCTAGCTCATTTACTTTAAGTAAATTCACTTTAGGCTAAAGTATTGCTTTAGAAATATCCCCCAATTTTGGCATATAGCACTTGCATTTTCATATAGTTTGAATTTATAAAATAGTACTCTCATGTGGTTTCCTTTGACTACTAAGTTATTTTATGATACAGATATGTATTATAGGTTCTTTGTTATTTCTTGAAATTTCCCTTTTGACCTGCTATGTGGTCAGTTCTTTTGACAGTTCCATTTGTGCTTGAAAAGAATGTGTATTTTCTATTTTCTAGTGTCGGTTTCTACATATAAATAAGTCTTTCAGGTTAATTCTTTGGGTTGTTCAAATATCCTGTATATCCTTAATACTTTTTTTTTTTTGGTCTGCCTGATGTGTCAGTTTCTGAGAGAGGTATACAAAAATTTCCCCCTACGATTATAGAGTTGTCAATTCCTCCTTATATTTTTTATTTAATATATTTCAAGGCTATGTTGCTAGCTATATACAATTCCATGACTTTTGTTTTCTTGTTGAATTGTTCATTTTATCTTATGAAACTATATTTCTATCAATGCCTCTTAAAACTCTATGTTGTTTGACTTAAAAATTGCAAACTTAGCTATCTTTTTTTTTTAAGGTTATACTCTATTTATGATTATTTTGGGTTATATTCGTGTGTCTTCCCTGGTAGTTTGTATGGTAAAGCATCTGCCTACAATGCGGGAGACCCGGGTTTGATCCCTGGGTCGGGAAGATCCCCTGGAGAAGGAAATGGCAACACACTTCAGTATTCATGCCTAGAAAATCCCATGGACCAAGGAGCCTGGTGGGCTACAGTCTGTGGGGTCACAAAGAGTTGGACACGACTGAGTGACTTCTCTTCTTTTCTCTTCTCTTGGTTATGTTCTGTGTTGTACAATAGATTCTTGTAACTTATTTTATTCACAATAGTTTATACCTCTTAATCTCATACGCCTATCTTGCTCCTTCCCTCATCCTTCTCTCCATGGTAACCATTAGCTTCTTCTCTCTATCTGTGAGTCTGTTTTGGTTTTGATACATTCATTCATTCATTTTTTTAGGAGTCCACATTTCAGTGATATCATACAGTATTTGGTTTTCTCTGACTTATTTTACTAAACATAAAACCCTCCAAGTTCATCTATGTTGTCACAAATGGCAGCATTTCATTCTTTTTTTACGGCTGAGTAGTATTCCATTGTGCATGTGTGGTGTGTGTTGATGGAAACTTATATTGTCCCCATATCTTGGCTATTGTAAGTAATACTGCTATGAACATGTGGGTATATATATCTCCTTGAATTAATGCTTTCATTTTCTTTGGATATGTACCCTTACCCTGAGTGGAATTCTGGATCATATAGTAGTTCTATTTTTACTTTTTTGAGGAAACTGTATACTATTTTCATAGTGATTATACAAACTTACATACCTACCAACAGTGCACAAGTATTCTCATTTCTCCACCTCCTTGCCAACATTTGTTATTTGTCTTTTTTTTTTTTTTTGGTTTGGTGATAGCCCTTCTGATAGGTGTGAGGTGCTATCTCTTTGTGGTTTTGATTTGTATTTCCCTGATGATTAATGATCTTGCGCATCCTTTCATGTGTCTGTTGGTCATCTATAGGTCTTATTTTGAAAAATATTTATTTAGGCCTTCAGGCTGTTTTGTTCTTGATGTTGAATTGTAAGAGCCATTTATGTATTTTGGATGTTAACACTTTATTGGTCATATCACTTGCAAATCTTTTCTCTCATTCAGTAGGTTATCTTTTGTTTTGCTCATGGTTTCCCTTGTTGCTCAACAGCTTTTGAGTCCTTTGTTTTTTGTTTTTTTTTTTTAATATTTACTTAGCCTGGGTCTTCGTTGCAGCTCTCAGGATATTCTGAGTTGTGGCATGCAGACTTTCAGTTGCAGCATGCATGCAAGATCTAGTTCCCTGACCAAGGATGGAACCTACACACCCATCAATGAAAGTGCAGAGTTGTAACCACTGAACTGCCAGGGAATTCCCAACACTATTGATCTTCTGATCAATGTTTATTGGAAAGCATTTGTTCATCTATTTCTGTATCATTACATTTTGTGTATACTTCTTAAAATAAAATTGCTAGATTTTATTTTCTTTTTATAAAATCCATTTTCAGTTCAGTTCAGTTCAGTCACTCAGTCGTGTCCAACTCTTTGCGATTCCATGAATCGCAGCACACCAGGCCTCCCGGTCCATCACCAACTCCTGGAGTTCACTCAGACTCACGTCCATTGAGTCGGTGATGCCATCCAGCCATCTCATCCTCTGTCATCCCCTTCTCCTCCCGCCCTCAATCCCTCCCAGCATCAGAGTCTTTTCCAGTGAGTCAACTCTTCGCATGAGGTGGCCAAAGGACTGGAGTTTCAGCTTTAGCATCATTCCTTCCAAAGAACACCCAGGGCTGATCTCCTTCAGAATGGACTGGTTGGATCTCCTTGCAGTCCAAGGGACTCTCAAGAGTCTTCTCCAACACCACAGTTCAAACGCATCAGTTCTTCAGTGCTCAGCCTTCTTCACAGTCCAACTCTCACATCCATACATGACTACTGGAAAAACCATAGCCTTGACTAGACGGACCTTAGTCGGCAAAGTAATGTCTCTCCATTTTAAGATGATTTTAATCTTTGTGTGTCTATTGTGATTATTAATATATTAGTGCCTAATGCACTATCTGATTTTATGTTTTGATGCTTTTTCTCTTTTCTTAACTTTTTAAATTGACCAAATCTTCTTTGTTCTTTTACGTCCTCTCAACTCTTTTGGTAATTAAACAATTGACTTTTTTTCTTTTTGGTAGTTTTTCTTAAGTTTCTAACATGTATATCTGACTTAATAAAATATATTGTTGTTGCTCATTCTCCCAGTCATGTCTGACTATTTGTGACCCCAAGGACTGCAGCACACCAGGTCTCATTCTTCCTCACTATCTCCTGAAGTTTGCCTAAGTTCATCTCCATTGCACTGGTGATGCCATCCAGCCATCTCATCCTCTGATACCCTCTTCTTCTGCCCTCAAGCTTTCCCAGCATCAAGGACTTTTCCAATAAGCTGGCTGTTTGCATCAGGTGATCAAAATACTGGCGCTTCAGCTTCAGCATCAGTCCTTCCAATGAGTCTTCGAGGTTTTTCCCTTAAGATTGACTGGTTTGATCTCCTTGCTGTCCAAAGGACTCTCAGAATCTTCTCCAGCACCACACGTTGAAGACATCAGTTCTTCGGTGCTCTACCTTCTTTACAGTGCAGCTCTCACAACTGTGCATGGCCACTAAGAAGACCATAGCCTTGACTATTCAGACCTTTGTCGGCAGAGTAATGTCTCACCTTTTCAACACACTGTTTAGGTTTAACATAGTTTTCCTGCCAAGAAGCAATCATCTTTTAATTTCATGGCTTCAGTCACCATTTGCAGTGGTTTTAGAGCCCACGAAGAGGAAATCTATCACTGCTTCCACCTTTTCTCCTTCTATTTGCCATGAGTAATGGGGGCAGATGGCATGATCAGAACAAAATGTAAAGTATCCAAATCCTCTATCTTCCTGTTGAACATATTCCAAGTTATCATCTAGCATTTTAGTTTTATCTTGCATTAAAGCAAGATAAATTAGTAAATATTATCTTTGTTTTACATCTGAAGTTAATTCAGATTTACAAACATGCCTACCGGCTTCATTTCCTCATCATTATTTCATGAGTCCACTCTTTTCTTCTAGTTACTGTTATTCTTGCTGAATGTTATTTAGTAATTTTTAAAGTAAACTTCTATGGATAGTAAACTCTTTCTTTATATTTGTATTTATTTATCTTCACTTGACAAAGTTTAAGTGGTCAATAGTAACTTCCTTTCACCACTCTGAATATATTACTTCATTGCATTCCAGCATTTTTGTCACCAGGGGACATCTTCTGTTAGTCTTTGTTGGCTCTATACACTCATGGAATGACATTTTGAACCCTTGTGCTAGTGATGGTTCTATAGCCCCAGTTGCTAGTAAGTTCTATTTCCATTAAGGGTATGGAACTTAATAGCTGCTTTGATTTAAGATTCTATTCAGTTCTCTGACTTTGGCTCCTCTTTAAACACTCAGAGATTTCACACTCCAAATTTGAAATTTAATTGTGTAGCGAGTTTGTTTTTTTTGCTTAATTTTTCCACAAGGGAGGATCCTTTTCCGTCACTTCGGTTTCTGCCGTATTGACCTGACAATCTCAATGATGTCATTACTACTACATTTCATAGTCTGTGGAGGTGCCAACTCGACAGGATGATCTTGGCTCTCTAATGTCTGCAAGTTAGAGTCATGGAGAATTAGTGTTAATGATCTGAGACTCGGGGTGCATACGCTTGCCAAAAACACCAATGATTACCCCACCCCCTCCACAGCATTTTCTGCACTCAGACTCTTACTTCTGTGTTACCTTCACCTTGGCAGTCTGCTCTCCTAACCAGAATTTCATTTACATGCTCTGGTCCTGGCAGTCCTATCATAGGCTCTACACTAGGTTCCTGGGACATGCTGTTTGACTCAGTGCTGAGGAGAAGTGTGTATACACTCCAGCAGCAGCCCTCTCTGTGCTGCCACGGGCTGCTTAAAGTTTATCAGATGAGTCTGGTTCTAGTCTGCCAAGGCTTCTCTATTCAAGGCACTTACATCTCTGAGAGTTCCTGTTGAAGTGCCTAGCTCTAGTCCTGGAGAGAGGTGTCAGCAACCCCTTCATCTGGAGAAAGAGGGGATGATGAGAACTCACAGCTCAGGCTGTGTTAGAGAAAATCTCCACACAAAATTCCATCTCTGTGGAGAAGGAAATGGCAACTCGCTCCAGTATTCTTGCCTGGAGAATTCCAGGGATGGAGGAGCCTGTTGGGTGCCATCTATGGGGTCGTACAGAGTTGGACATGATTGACATGACTTAGCAGCAGCAGCATGTTAATGTCTATAGCTGGGTTAAAATCATACTTTTAAAACTAATGTTACAAGTGGGAGACTGCCTCTGTCACTGATGGGGCCTATGACTAGTTAATAAACCAGGAGATGAAACAACAATAACAACAAAAATTCCCTCTCTGTACTCTGCCCTTTCATCATCCTCCTATAGTCCATTAATTGAAATTTTGCTCAGCACTTACTTTATTTATTTTATTTTTTTAAATTTTTATTTTTATTTTATTTTGCTTTACAATATTGTATTGGTTTTGCCATACATTGACATGAATCAGCCACGGGTGTACATGAGTTCCCAATCCTGAACCCTCCTCCCACCTCCCACCCCATATCATCTCTCTGGATCATCCCCGTGCACCAGCCCCAAGCATCCTGTATCCTGTATCAAACATAGACTGGCGATTCATTTCTTACATGATAGTATATATGTTTTAATGCCATTCTCCCAAATCATCCCACCCTCTCCCTCTCCCACAGAGTCCAAAAGTCCATTCTAAACATCTGTGTCTCTTTTGCTGTCTTGCATATAGGCTTATCATTACCATCTTTCTAAATTCCATATGTATGTGTTAGTATACTGTATTGGTATTTTTCTTTCTGGCTTCCTTCACTCTGTATAATCGGCTCCAGTTTCATTCACCTCATTAGAACTGATTTAAATGTATTCTTTTTAATGGCTGAGTAATACTCCATTGTGTATATGTACCACAGCTTTCTTATCCATTCATCTGCTGATGGACATCTAGGTTGCTTCCATGTCCTGGCTATTATAAACAGTCAGTACCTACTTTAAATTTTCATATGATTTTATTTCTTCATTCTCTTCTCTCTCTTTTTTTAAAATGCTTGTTTATTTGGCTGCATTGGGTTTTAGTTGCAGCACATAGGCTCTTTGATCTTTCTTGAAGCATGCAGGATCTAATTCCCAGACCAGGGATTGAGCCCGGCCCCCCAGCATTGGGAACACAGAGTCATAGCATCCAGGAAACACTGCATCATCAAGAGTGTCCTTCATTTCTTCATTCTCTTAATTCTCACCTCTTTGTTCATACTAACCAGTACTCTCATGTTTTATATTTGCGTTCAGATATCTATTAGATTTTGATTCCTATTTACTCTAGTAACAGTAGCTAGTGAGTTAGTAAGGATTTCTAAAATTTTAAAATCACTTTTATAAGATTTTGATCTTTGTTATTATGGAGTATTTTCCACTTCAGAAAAGTAGAAGTATATATGATTCATGGTCACCTATGTGAAACATGTTTAAAAAAACTTTGGAGATTTTTTGAGGGGACAGAAATGACTTTTGTAGTGGTCATAGTGTCAATCTTCACTTTGATAGATTATCTTTCACATGGTAGGTACTAGGTAAATATTGTTGAAGAAATGAGTGAGAAAAAAGGCAACTCTAAATTTGTAACACCTGCTCTTGGATTATAGAAGTCCTGGAGAGTGTTGAAAGGATTGTTACTTCTCAAATTTCAAAGAGGAACATGACCTTTTTGGTGTATTTTTTCTGAGTTCCAAGTGCATTCTTTTTGGTGTTCTTAAAGCATTCTACCTGTGGGTGCTATGGTGATTTGCCTGCAATTAATCTTCCTCAACTTGTAACATTATCTCACTTTAAAATGCTTTTCAAAGAATGCTGATTATTCTGATGTGGTAGGACTGGATGAAATTTAAGTTCTCTTACAACCTAGAGATTCTGTGATTTCTTTCAGAATTCTGGCATCACTTATTCTCTTCTCACTAGTGGTTCAGCAGCAGTGAGTTCTAAGGGCAGAACTCGCAAGCCTGTGGAGTGATTACTTACCCGGATGTCTTTGCTGGCAACGGTATACTGCCAATGGCTAAGCATAGCATGCAGGTGTCACAAAGGAAAACGTCCAGGAGCTTTTATGGTTTCACAAAGCCTGTTCCCAACTTGGGAAAACTGTGTACTTTATAAGGAAAGTTAGATTTTGGTCTAGAAGTGTCTTAAGGAACGTGGATTATGTAGGACGATATGAAATATATCTACAAGAAAGAATATTTTGTTTCTTCGTAGCATTAAGGACAATGGGATATCAAAGAAAATATCAGGTGTAGGCTTTTTCATTTTCAAATTTACAGTTGTGTCTCCATAGCCATGAGGGATTTGTTCTAGGACCTCCTGGGGATGCTCGAGTTCCTTGTAAAAAATGACAAAATATTTGAATATAATCTACACGCATCCTCCCATACACTTGAACTCATCTCCAGATTGCTTATAATACCTAATATGGTGTAAATGTTATGTAAATAGTTGTAAATATGATGTAAATAGTTTCTAGTGCAGCAAAAGTTTTGCTTTCTGGAACTTTCTGGGATTTTTTTTCACCTGAGTATTTTCTATCCTTTGTTGGTCAAATCTGTGGAATCTGAGGATACAGAGGGCTGACTGTATTCTCCCTGAGAGCTGACATTTTTTTTTGTTTGTTTGTTTTTGGCCGTGCAGATTGTAGGAACTTAGTTTCTCTATCAGGGATGGAACCTGCACCCTCTGCATTGGAAGCATTGGACCACCAGGGAAGTACCCAAGAGCTGACATTTTTTAAAACATTTTTTCTTTTATTGTGGTAAAAGCCACATAATATAAAACATACTATTTTAAACATATTTAATTGTGCGGTTCAGTGGTACTAAGTACATTGACTTTGTTGTGCAATGCTCATCCATCTCCTGAATTTTTCTCCTCCCTAAATGGAAACTATCCATGCTTGCTAAGTCACTTCAGTCGTGTCTGACTCTTTGTGACCCTGTGGACCATAGCCCACCAGGCTTCTCTGTTATTTGCCTGCAATTAATCTTCCTCAACTTGTAACATTATCTCACTTTAAAATGCTTTTCAAAGAATGCTGATTATTCTGATGTGGTAGGACTGGATGAAATTTAAGTTCTCTTACAACCTAGAGATTCTGTGATTTCTTTCAGAATTCTGGCATCACTTATTCTCTTCTCACTAGTGGTTCAGCAGCAGTGAGTTCTAAGGGCAGAACTCGCAAGCCTGTGGAGTGATTACTTACCCGGATGTCTTTGCTGGCAACGGTATACTGCCACATGGCTAAGCATAGCATGCAGGTGTCACAAAGGAAAACGTCCAGGAGCTTTTATGGTTTCACAAAGCCTGTTCCCAACTTGGGAAAACTGTGTACTTTATAAGGAAAGTTAGATTTTGGTCTAGAAGTGTCTTAAGGAACGTGGATTATGTAGGACGATATGAAATATATCTACAAGAAAGAATATTTTGTTTCTTCGTAGCATTAAGGACAATGGGATATCAAAGAAAATATCAGGTGTAGGCTTTTTCATTTTCAAATTTACAGTTGTGTCTCCATAGCCATGAGGGATTTGTTCTAGGACCTCCTGGGGATGCTCGAGTTCCTTGTAAAAAATGACAAAATATTTGAATATAATCTACACGCATCCTCCCATACACTTGAACTCATCTCCAGATTGCTTATAATACCTAATATGGTGTAAATGTTATGTAAATAGTTGTAAATATGATGTAAATAGTTTCTAGTGCAGCAAAAGTTTTGCTTTCTGGAACTTTCTGGGATTTTTTTTCACCTGAGTATTTTCTATCCTTTGTTGGTCAAATCTGTGGAATCTGAGGATACAGAGGGCTGACTGTATTCTCCCTGAGAGCTGACATTTTTTTTTGTTTGTTTGTTTTTGGCCGTGCAGATTGTAGGAACTTAGTTTCTCTATCAGGGATGGAACCTGCACCCTCTGCATTGGAAGCATTGGACCACCAGGGAAGTACCCAAGAGCTGACATTTTTTAAAACATTTTTTCTTTTATTGTGGTAAAAGCCACATAATATAAAACATACTATTTTAAACATATTTAATTGTGCGGTTCAGTGGTACTAAGTACATTGACTTTGTTGTGCAATGCTCATCCATCTCCTGAATTTTTCTCCTCCCTAAATGGAAACTATCCATGCTTGCTAAGTCACTTCAGTCGTGTCTGACTCTTTGTGACCCTGTGGACCATAGCCCACCAGGCTTCTCTGTTCATAGGATTCTCCAGGCAAGAATACTGGAGTGGGTTGCCATTTCCTCCTCCAGGGGATCTTCCTGACTCAGGGATTAAACCGGAGTCTCTATGTCTCCTGCATTGGTAGACAGGTTCTTTACCACTACTAGCGCAGCACCTGGGAAGCCCAAACTGAAACTCCATCCACATTAAACATGAAGTTCCCATTCTCCCTCCCTACCCCACCTGTCATCTCTGGCCCTTGGCATCTACTAATGTACTTTCTGAGAAAGTTGACATTTTTGACTCAAGTTTGCTACAGCTCTCCTTCCGTTTGCATATGAAAAAAACATAAGAGAATAATAGGACTTTTGAGTTCCATTTGTTAACTCATCAATGACTATGTAGTGACTTGTTTGAGCTCTTTGTGACTAATTTTCTTTATTATGAAGAGGGTTATTTCTGTTCCACAATGCTCTACTCTAAGTATTATTTAGTGATAAAATGGCTTTTAGAAGGACAGTGTGCTTCTAAAGATAATACTAAGAGGTATTCTCTTTTCCCTTAGCTTTTATGCATGCTTAAATACTTGTGATTGAATTCAGTAAATAGGAAAAAGAAATCTGTACACCCATATTCTAAATGACTGAGAAAGAATTTGGTAAGTAAGAACATATTTAGCAAAACACTTTAATTTGAAGAAGAAACTGAGCAAACGAAATAAAAAGAACATCAATAATGCAGAACTTCAGTGAATTTTATTTGTTAGCATCTATATTGTTCTCCTGGTTAATAGAGAGATAATATCTTGTATTCTACAGAATAGCTGTTATCTATGTTTCCATTTATGAATGCATTCTACTAATATCATTCTGAGTTTCTCAAAGCAGAAAGGATTGGCAGCCAGATGACTGAGGGCACTAACCTTATCAGATCTATATGTTTGCATATACATGGATAAATGTATTTGGTGCTGACATCTCTGAGACTTTTTGACTGCTGGGATTCAACAAAATGACTTGTAACGTGGACACATTTGGACATAGCTGGTAGAAATAGGGATCAAACTGAGGTCTCCGCATTGCAGGCAGATTCTTTACCTCTGAGCCACCAGGGAAGCCCATAGTAGAAATGAGATAGGTTGAAGGGAAAACTATTAAGAAGTGTCCCGCAATGAATTGTGCCATGTAGTCTGGTAGAAACAATTGAATAGATTGTAGCTTCTGAGAATTATACAACAGAACCCTGTGAGGAAATCCCCCAGAGAGCATTCTAGTGACCTAGAGCATGGAAGAGTTTGCTAGGGAGAGACCTGCCAAGAAGCCTCTTCAACTCATTGTTCACATTTGCATAAGAAGGAGCCAGCTAGCTAGCCAAAAAAGGGTGGCAATAATTGTATTCTGTGTCAATGGGAAAAAAGGAACATGAAAAATAGGATAACTTAAGAAAGGCAAAGCTCACTTTGCACCATCTGAAACCTCTTAGTTTGAGACAAAATTAAAAATCTAAAACATCTCATTTCCTTTGGAAGCAACAAACAAGTTTTTCCTCTTTTTATAGTAGAGCATTATCTCCTTAAAAGAAAAATAAGCAATGCTGTTGACATGTTTAATGCTTTCAAAATAAAGGCTGACAGTCGCCAGAATGATGAGACAATGAATGAAGAGCAGACCCAAAGATTTCCTTCCTGCCTCCAGGTCTCCACCCTTCAGTTTCCCCAGGGAAAATGCAGATGCCAGGGATCAGAACTGGGAGGGTGGGGCTCTGGAAAGCCTTCTCCTGTTCTCTCAGACTTTGGATCCCAGGAGGTTGCCTGGCAGCCCCCCTCTGGCCCTCTGGCTATTTCTGGAAAGACTCCTTAAGTTCTTAAAGGAACCTCTTTAAGTCGTATTGCTCTCCTGCCAAAGATCTTGACAAATCTTTCCTTGACCTGGGGACAGGGTGTAGAACCTGGAGTGAATCTGAAGGAACACAGACATTTCTGCCTGCCAGCTGCACCCCTGAGAGGGGTGTTGCTTGGTATCCCAGCCACATTTTGGGGCCAAGCCCTAGTGATTCTACCTAATACCTCCATGGAAGAACACAGCCCTGTCTCCTCTCGCATGGCCTGTTCATTCCAAAAGGAGACATCATGTCTTCCTGGTTCAGTCAACCTCTCCTTCCAAATCCATCAATCTGTCCTGCTTGGAGGAAGGCATTACAGGCAGGGCACGGACAAGAAAAATCACTGAGATGCTTGCTTCTCCACAGGAGGCTAAACTGACAGCCAGAGAAACACACTCCTGGCCTAGAGGGTTTTGCTCCTGTTGATTGTCAGATGTTGTTATTCAGTTTCCAAGTTGTGTCTGACTCTTTGCAACCCCATGGACAGCAGCATGCCAGGCTCCTCCGTCTATCTCCTCGAATTTGCTCACATTCATGTCCATTCAGTCAGTGATGCTACTTAACCATCTCATCCTCTGTCGTCCCCTTTTCCTCCTGCCCTCAGTCTTTCCCAGCATCAGGGTCTTTTCCAGTGAGTTGGCTCTGCATCAGGTGGCCAAAGTACTGGAGTTTCAGCTGCAGCATCAGTGCTTCCAATGAATATTCAGGATTGATTTCTTTTAGGATTAACTGGTTTGATCTCCTTGCAGTCCAAGGCACTCTCAAGAGTCTTCTCCAGCACTGAGATTCAAAAGCATAAATTCTTCAGCACTCAGCCTTCTTTACTAGAGAAGGCAATGGCACCCCACTCCAGTACTCTTGCCTGGAAAATCCCATAGATGGAGGAGCCTGGTAGGCTGCAGTCCATGGAGTCACTGAGTCAGACATGACTGAGTGACTTCACTTTCACTTTTCACTTTCATGCATTGGAGAAGGAAATGGCAACCCACAGTTTGAAATATCTCAGCTGGAATTCCATCACCTCCACTAGTTTAATTTAAAAATTAAAATCACATAAAAATCAATACAAATAATTTCTAATGATGAGTGTGTGAATTTGAGGATTTTAATTTAAGTGATATTTTGATGAAATTGAAAATTTTAACTTCATTAGTGATGTTATTCTTAAAAATTAAGTATTATCATGGTCAGGATAGATGTTGATATACTTGATTTTCTACATTTTCACAGTGTGTTACTATCAATAGCACTTTTGTAACAAGATAATCATTCATATCTTGAGAATGATCCAAGATATGTTTAACAAGCATATCTTGAGAATTTACAGTGGACCTGGCATGATGCTAAATACTAAATACAAAGATGAATATAACATTCTTGTCTTCATGAAATTTACAGGTTTATTAAGGGATATCAAAGATGCACATCTGGGATGATTTTGACAGCAGGAGGCATTTGGCAGTGTCTGAGATATGAAGTGCTCATTACTTGAGGGGGAGTTCTGGCAGACAGTTGGTAAAAGCCAGGGATGCCTTTAAACATCCTACAATGCTGTTAAAACATCCTACAACAAAGAATTTATCCAGTCTAAAATGATGATTTTGACAGCAGGAGGCATTTGGCAGTGTCTGAGATATGAAGTGCTCATTACTTGAGGGGGAGTTCTGGCAGACAGTTGGTAAAAGCCAGGGATGCCTTTAAACATCCTACAATGCTGTTAAAACATCCTACAACAAAGAATTTATCCAGTCTAAAATGTCAATAGTTCTGGCTTTGACAGACCTTTTTCTAAGTGTAACACATTTTTATTTTATTTTTTTTTTTAATTAAATTTTTATTTTTTGTTTAATGCTTATCCATTTCACAGCACTGCATTGGTTCTGCCATACATTGACATGAATCAGCCACAGGTGTGGACGATCTCCCCATGTTAAAGCCCCCTCCCACCTCCCTTCCTTGCCCATCCCATTTTTAAAACTAGTATAGAATGATGTAAAGACTCTGATGGTCAATTTGGCAACTCAATAAGCAAGAACAGTTGTCATGATAGAGGAATGTATTGAAAAAAGACCCGTGTTTGAGCTGATTCTTGAAAGGCTGAATGGAATTGGAAAAGAAGAGTTTTCTAAACAAAGTCAGCTAAGCGAGCAAAGCTATAGATGTGTAAAATAACTTCAAATTTGGGGAACTATGCAAAGTTAGAGTGGGTTGGTTGGTTGGATGTGGGAGTTTGAAGACCTGAACTTGGGCAGGTGAGTAGGAAAAGGTATTAGAAATGATGAAGGAATTTGAGCAGGTGCATATGATCAAAGTAGTCCATTTGTAGGATTCATCAGGCATGATGTGAAGTGTCAGGATTATTTGAGGAAACGATAAAATCTTACTTCACTTTACTAGAGAAGAACCACAAGAGGATAAGTCTCCCAGTGGGAAAGAAGAGTCCCTACTTCTTTTCCTATAAATGTTTTGCTTCTGATTCAATATCTTTCACTTTATTTGTCAGAACTATATCAAAGCAACTATAGTTGAGCCATAACTCATTTTCTGTAGTTTTATAAATATGTTATGTTGCTAACTGGCTGACTCTTGTGGACAAAGGCTGCATGTTGTATCATCAGGTGGTGCTGCCCTTCTTTGGTTCTGTTTTTAGACTCCTATTGCAGAGTCACGGTGAAGAAAAAAAAATTAATCTGCTTACCAATAAAAAACAGACAACTATAAATGAAATCTCAGCTGTAGCAAAACCTTATTCTTCTGTCTCAGTGGTTCTCAATTTTGGATGTTGTATGCATGCTGAGTCACTTCAGTCTTGTCTGACTCTTTGCAACCCATGGACTATAGCCCGCCAGGCTTCTCTGCCCATGGGATTCTCCAGGCAAGATTACTGGAGTGGATTGCCACGCCCTCCTCCAGGGGATCTTCCCAACCCAGGTATTGAACTCTAGTCTCATACATCTCCTGCATTGACTGGTTCTTTACCACTAGCACCACCTGGGAAGGATACATACTCATTAGAATCACTGGAGGGAGAGATTTAGGTTTCTGTATTTCTTAAAACTCCCAAGGTTAATGCAGACAGCTCTGCTATGGATACAGAAAATTAACTTCATACTTCGGTTTTGCAATAATTTCTTTTTAGATTTTTTTCATTGTAAACACATCTTATTTTCATTAAAACTTAAAATGACTTTTTTTTTTTTTTTTTTTAGCATACGCCAACTTTCAAAGAGTAGCTTTCTGGTTACAAGTGTAACATAACAAGAGGGAACTAGTCTATAATTTCTTACATGATTCACAAGTTGGATGAGTCTCATGTATATCAGAGAGCAATAACTAGAGACTTGAACATGAAGCTTTGAACAATGATATTTACATTTTAAAAAAGTCTTATTGTGTGCTGCCTGTTTCTGCAGTCAAGTGGTTCACGTGGCTAGTGAGTGTGGTGCAATAGTAGGGCAGAGTTTGATCTTCCTATAGCTCATTCCGTCTTCTTTAGCCTAGATTATATTCTTTGGTCTAGACAGCACTTTTGAAATTATGGAGTTTTCTTGGTAAAGTGCTGGAGAAAATTGTACGGTGCTACTGTGGTTGTATTGACATGAATTCATTCCTGTAAAGAGTAACTAAAAATACCAGCCCTAATCTTTTGTTTGGGCTTCCCAGGTGGCTCATTGGTAAAGAATCTGCCTGCCAGTGCAAGAAATATAAGAGATGTGAGTTTGGTTCCTGGGTCAGGAAGATCCCCTGGAGAAGAAAATTCTAGTATTCTTGCTTGGGAAATGCCATGGACAGATGAGTCTGGGGGCTACAGTCCATGGGTTTGGGAAGAGTTAGACACAACTTAGCAACTAAGCAACAACAATTTTTTGTTTACTCATCAGATAGGTATTAATTATCTAATTCTGTACAAGAGGCTGCCTCTTTATTTCCTCTCTATCAAGAAACAGAAAGGCAAAGAGGGTTCAGTCTTCATTCTCTATGGATTTACAACATTGTACCCATGAGCAAAAGAGGAAACACTATCATTACAAATTGTCTTCTCTCCAGCCCCTTGAATATTTTTCAATTGAATTTCTGTTTACCAGTATCAGTGATCCCTTTGTGAAAAATTTCCTCTAGATACTAATTGTCCTTTAGCTATCTTCCTCATTTTCTCCTGAAATTCAGAAGATTCCTTATATAAGTATTTATCGCTTCTACTTCCTTAATATATATTTAAAACATTAATCCTCTAAGACATAAATAATGACTCTAAAATCCAGCTTTGATTCCTTACTCAGAACATGGGATATGTTTTGTTTCATCGTTGATTTTGTGAACAGTTAAGACTGGAAATGCTGTTTTCCTTCTGCTTGCTTCTTTTGTGTGACAACATGTTTGTGGGTAGCAACCATTTAACCCATGGGAACCATGTTTCTACATTTAGTCTGTAGTCTCTAATGTTTCCAATTTGAGTACCTTCAGTACTCTTGCCTGGAAAATCCCATGGATGGAAGAGCCTGGTGGGCTGCAGTCCATGGGGTCGCTAAGAGTCGGACACGACTGAGTGACTTCACTTTCACTTTTCACTTTCATGCATTGGAGAAGGAAATGGAAACCCACTCCTGTGTTCTTGCCTGGAGAATCCCAGGGATGGGGGAGCCTGGCAGGCTGCCTTCTGTGGGGTCACACACAACTGAGGTGACTCAGCAGCAGCAGACTCTTATATTCTAAACTGAGTTTCGCACCTCTGACTATAACTTACAGTCAGATATTTTGCATTGTGAACTAGTAAACACACATCCATCCATCCAAACATGTACAGCCCACATACATTTTACAAAAATAGTCTATCCACTCCATCCTATACTATCCCATATATAGTATGGGATATACACTATGTTGTATACAGTATGGGATATATACAGCAACATTGTTGTTGTTCCTGACTCACTAATATACTAGCACAGTAATTATTTCAAAGGTTTTTCTAATCTAAACCCACCATTTTCAGCACAGCCTTTGGGTTATAGCATTCTTCTAAATGGGTCAGATAAATTCAAGGAATATTCAGATAGCTTGAAAACAAAACTGTTCTTTTTTCCATTGCTTTGATTTCTGTTTGTGAAGGGAGTTAATTTATTTAGGTTTTCCAATATCACAAGGAGAAAATGAGATTATTTTAATGTGTTTCAAAGATCTAATTCCTATTTTTTTAAAATCCCATTTATATTTTATCTTTTTCATGGAGTCCTTCAAAGAATGGACCACACTAAACACCCACTGAAATTTACTTAGCAATTAAGTATGTATTGCTGGATGACACTTTTTGTGTAATTCTTTGGGTCAGAGACATTTGTCATGATAAGCCTTGGTTTTCATGCTGCTCCTGATAGACTGTTAACCAAAATGATCTTAAGAGGTGTGCCCTCCTCACCTCTGAGGATTTATGTTTAAATTTGCCAAAGGTACTAGTTACAATGAAACACTGTCTGGAATCTCATCCACTTAAATAATACATCCTTTGCTCACCTTTTCCCTTTGCTCACCTCCTTCCCCTCACTTAATTTTGCTGGAGAGTGACCCTAAGGGCAGTTCACCTTGTCTCTTGTGACCCCAGCTGTCTCCAGAGCTTGCTTGGTGCTTCAGATCCCAGAATCCATTTTGGTTTGTGAGAGAGAGCTGAAAAATTATATTTAAAATTATGTCTTCATGCCTAATCCTGGATATTGTAGGACTATAATTTTATTGGAATTGTGTTCATCTCATCTGAAATACAAAAGCTCATAAGCTGTCTTCCTAAGAAGTGATAATTCTCCTCCCCTTCAGAGCTCTCATTCTCTAATATCTTGACATCATTGACTCATCCTGTAAATGTTAGATTGACTTCTGCCTTTTTCTCTCCTAACTTTCCTCAATAAAAAGGTGAAATGTCCTTTTTCAAAGGTTCTGTAACTCAGCTTTAGGCCATCACTTAGATCATGTAGGCCCTTATTTTACAGATAACAAGAAAGGCCAAGAGAAGCAAAGTGAATTCCTCCTTATCACAGTTAGAGAATAAGTAACCAATAGTTTCCTTAATTTGAGTTTTTATTAAGACAAATTACAAATAAAAAGCATTGAGATAACAGAATAATCTTTAATATTTTTACTGTATTTCCTACACATACATTTTGATGAGTCATTTAAAAACAGAAACACTGCCTTTCCTTGAAAGTCAAGATTCATGCTTAATATTTTCCCTTAATTATGATTTTCAGAGTAAGGATTTGGTATAATAATCACTTCCAGTGATTGATGACTAACCTTTTAAACTCATAAAATAGAAACAATGTGGTGCTTATTGAAATGTTTAAATAGAAAGATTTACATTTTAGATTTTCCTGGCTTTAACGTCAGTTCTTGAGTAATGCTTTTGTGCGTATATGCTACTAGATCCAACTAGATAAAATTTTGCTGGATCTCATTTAAATATGTCCCAAAGTGTTGTACTTTATGGATGGACTTTTGTTAGCAGATAACTGAGTCAGAGATATTAGAAGTTATTACTATGAAAGCTGCTTTTAGTTACCTCCTTTTATATTATTTATTACAAGCATGCACTACCTAGCAAAAAATTTAGCCGCTTGGCATCAATTCCACATCTAAAACACAAAAGCAGCTCTGTTCACTTCAATGTATTCCTCAGAGTGATGTTATGAAAGTTAATATTACAATCCCCCCAAACAGTTCAACATGACAGAAAAATTATGAATGTTAATGAGAACAAGGTTGAAAATGTATTTGAGGCAGAATAAAGCACTATTATAAATTACCAGCAACCTATTTTATTTTGCGATTATTGCTTCCTAAGAGCTTTGGAGACCTTTGAGAAACAAAGATATAGACGCAAGGAGAAATAAATAAAAGTGTAAAAGCAATAGCAACTTATTTTCATGTAATTTTAATTTTAAAAATTAAAATTCCACTTTTGTCTGTGGAAGAACAGTGCTATTGCCTTTTTTAAACATTATTGAGATTAGGCTGAGAGGCCTCTTACAGTTTTATTTCTTATAAAATGACAAGAGATAGCTATGAGGGTGTTCTAGAAGCAATATTTACCACCTCATTGATGGCTGTAGACAAAGTGAAAAAGGCAGTAGAGTACCTCTAAATCCTCCTGATATGGTAAAGCCTTAATTCTGATAAAGGAAGTGACTTTCAAAAGAAGGCTCCAGGGAATTTGTCACTATATTCTCCTACAGTTATTAAAACATCATACATTCATTGGCTTTTTATAACTGGAAGTCATCTCACTCATTTCTACCCAAACACTTCATTTCACACATGAAGTAACTGAGGGTAAGGCACATTAAGTGACTTCCCTGAGACCACAATTAGTGATGAAATGGGAACTGCAGCCCAAGCCTATGGTTATATTTATTCAAAGTTATATTAGTGTAGCATAAATGTCATATTATGTGAATTAATGGGTAACCTGAAAACAAAAATATCTCAATAAGCCTCTAGAAGGAAGTTGTTGGGAGGCCCAGCCTATAATTTATGATGATACAACAATGTTTTTTCCTAAGAAAACTTTCATTGCCCCCAAATCAAAAAGATATTCTCCCAGGTCACGAAGAAATCTTTCATTATCCCAAGGTCGTAAGGATGTTCTACATAATTAGCCTCCAGAAGTCTTAATGCTGATAATGTAATTTATGAAGCTGAAATGTCTCCCTTTTTATTAGAAATTTTCAGAGGAGAGAAACACATATTCAGAATGCATATTCTGTGCATTTAGTGAAGTTGCATCAAACTGGCATTTATCATCAACAAATTCAACTATATAATCTTGGAGAAAAAAGAAAGCAGAATTAATTTAGAAAGCATATGCAGTCTGCCTGTTATTCCAGTCAACATATTTATTTATGATTTTATGTAAGTGTGAGAGAGACAACATCAAACTGATATCCCTCACTTGACCTTAGTTCCCCTGTAACTGAGTGTAAACATCTCAAGGTCTGGTATATGATTTTAGCATTGTAAAAATATGATTCTATTTTGGCTTTTATCATGGCTTCTGAAGCAAAGCAGCTATTTGCTTAGTGTTTAGTGTGAGATTTTCTTGATGTCTTGTAACTGAAAATTATATTCTGAAATTTTTAAGGGTTAATAAGTAATTAAAACTATAAATGACCAAACTTAGCTATTCTTAAAGATTTCAAGCTCAAATTCTGACTGTTTATCTGTATGTATAAGCAGACTTTAACAATCATTTTTAATGAGACTTTGAGTAATATTTGATTTCATATGCAAGTAGTTAATTGGTGTACAAATAGGAGGTTGAATATACT
>SJYC01117049.1:0-48478 GCA_006408675.1 Madoqua kirkii | reverse complement strand
GTTGTACTTAATGCTTCAAACGACTGGAACCACACCTTCAACGATCTTGACGAGAAAGAGGCCGGAAAGGTAATTTCCTACTCTGTTGAAGAGGTTGAGGTTCCCGAAGGCTACGAAGCAGAGCTTAGCGGTGACGCCGCAATCGGCTTTACAATCACCAACAGGCACACTCCCGAGACCACAAAGGTTAAGGTTAAGAAGGAGTGGTATGACGAAGAAGATCTTGACGGCAAGCGTCCCGAGAGCGTAACCGTAAGGCTCAAGGCCGGAAACGCTCTTACCGACAAGAGCGCGGTGCTGAATGCGGATAACAACTGGTCTGCTGAGTTCACGGACCTTTATAAGAAGGAAGCAGGCGTTGATATCGACTACGCTGTAGTTGAGGACGAAGTTGAGGACTATACACAAATCTAAATACACACATAAAATTATGATACGGGTGCATTATCAGAAGGTCGTGTTCAAACAGAGCACTATCACTCTGAACTACCCTGCTGCCTACTGGGCAGACAGATTAATTCTTGCTTCTCAGCATCTTCAGGATTTTCTTCGTGCCGTCAGCGTACCATTTCAGGCTTACCTATGGGAAACATGGTTGCCAGTACCTATCACTATTTAGACTGTAAGCTCCTTGCAGGCAGCTTCTAGGCCTCACTCATCTCTGTGCCTGCAGTGCCTTAGAGAATGCCTGACTAAAAGAGGGTGCTGCACAAAAGCCGGAGAGTGAATAAATAAGCGAACAGCCAGATTTCCCTCTCTGAGATTCATTTCCTCTTACGAATCAGAGAAGGAAAATGACACAGCCCAGTGGCCATCAGCTTGTTGTCTCCAGCACGGAGCTACACTTTGTACATGGCTCTGGCCTTACCTATCCAGAGAAATGCAGCACAGGTGGAAAATTGATGCTGTTGTGAGCAGAACATCCAGAGACGTCCGGACAAGGCAGA
The DNA here is from genome assembly GCA_006408675.1 of Madoqua kirkii. Taxonomy (NCBI): domain Eukaryota; kingdom Metazoa; phylum Chordata; class Mammalia; order Artiodactyla; family Bovidae; genus Madoqua; species Madoqua kirkii. The sequence continues at coordinate 47,531 of SJYC01117049.1, read as the reverse complement.
ACATCTCCCCGTAAATCCAGATGTCTTGAACCAGCTCAATGGCACCGAAGGGCATCACCAGCACTGACACCAGCAGATCCGCAAAGGCAAGAGACACAATGAAATAATTGGTTTTTATTTTCCTGTGGGTGAAAAAGTGTAAGGGAGGAGGCAGTGGGAAAGACAAAGGAAAGAGGTTAGGGGGAAAGGAGCAGGGGAGAAAAGAGAAGGAAAGGGAAGCAAAGAAATAAGAGAAGAAGGGAGGAAAAAAAGGAGAGAAAGTCAGATGTGCAACATATTCTGTGAGATTCAGTTTCCCCTTCTGTCTTGTGTGAGGTAGAGTCACTTTGGATTTCTCCAGATCCCTGGCACCATAAGTCCTCTCTTGCCCTCATCTGTGACCACACTGGCCTGACTTGAGCCCCCCATGCACAGAGACCCTCCTGAGGGTCTTTATGGGGTGTCCTCTCTCCCTGCTGTTGGCCTAGCTATACCCTATACCCTACCAACTCATTGGGCCTCAGTTTAGTTGTTCTCAGGAAACCCTCCAAAGGTGACCCCCTCACAAAGAGTGTCAAATTCCACCATTTTCCACTTTTAGACTGACTATCATGCGCCTCACATTTGTCACAGTGCTTAGAATTTCTTTTTTATGTTTTATGTTGATTAGGGCATGTCTTACTTTAAGAGGAAGATAGCAGCAAGTGGGACAGAACTGAACCTATCATCCCCTTTTGTGGCCTGGTGGATCTTAATCTAGGCTGCACGGTAGAATCACCTAGTAAATGGGTCTAAATATCAATGCCCCAATCTTGCCCTGGATCTATCACTTCAGGGACTCTGTGTGATGAACCCACTTTTCCACCCCTAAGTTCATCAAATAGAATATATGGCACTCAGTTAAATGTGAACCTCAGATATACAATAAATAATTTTCTAATGTAAGTATATTTCAGATATCACATGAGACACACTCCTGCAATACATTAGTAATTTTAAAAGGGTCTTTAGGTGATTCTTATTGTAGCCAAGGATGAAGTGAAAAGAGCCGAAGACCAAGGTTTAAATCTTAGATCAGCCACTAGTCAGCTGTCCTTTTGGGGCTTCCCTGGTGGCTTAGATGGTAAAGAATCTGCCTACAGCGCAGGAGACCCAGGTTCAATCCCTGAGTAAGGAAGATGCCCTGGAGAAGGGAATGGCAACCCATTCCAGTATTCTAGCCTGGAGAATCCCACAGACAGAGGAACTAGGTGGTTATAGTCCATGAGGTCGCAAAGAGCTGGACATGACTAAGTGACTAAGCACACACACAGCTATCCTTTCATTGAATCAGTTAATAAAATGAGGAGGTTAGATATGCTCTCAGACATTATATATATAGTGATCACAACTATTGCAAAAAAAAAAAACAACATAGGAAATAAGTCAGGATAGAAATGTACTTACATGCTTATACTTGTTATGTTAGAACTATGAGACTATATGTGATTTTTTTCCCCTGCTCCATTTTCCAAACATCATTGCCATGTATATTTTCCCCTTCATAGCTATAAATCCTAGTGGAAATTATAAATTCAGACTGCAGTTCTCCAGGGAGAGCCTTGACCTCCACCCAGGTTTTCTCATGAGATTGCCTCATGTCACTCACCTGAGCTGCCTGTCCCTGCACACAGCCACCATCACCAGCAGGTTCCCCAAGATAGCCATCAGGATAACTGCCGAGAGAAACGTGAGCAGCACGACCTTCTCCACTGACCTGAAACCCTCCTTGGAGCTGGAAGACACACAAACACGAAGAACTGAAGGAAACTCTTCAGACACAAAAAGAAAATTAGTTTTTTCCTTCATTCGTTTTCAGAAAGGTAACTCCACTGTCAAAGCTGCAAACACACGTGTATTGTACACCTAATATATGCCAATGTTTACACTTGTCACTTTACATGTTATTCTGGTTAACTCCTACATAATGAGAAGGAAGAGGCTCAGAGAGGTGTTCCTGAGATTGCACAGTGATTCTCTATGAGAGAACTTGAGGCTTTCCTTCAAGAGCACTGAGCTTAGCTTGTGCTCAGAAAGCTTATTTGGTTGATTCTTGTTTGGCACAACAACACAGCTAGGTTGTAAGCTCCATGAGGCAGGGACATTGCCTGTTTTCTCCATTGACAAATTCAATTTCAATATATCATTCATATTTAGTGAATGAAGGAATGATGGCATCAAATGAGCAAATGAAGGTAAATGAACCAGTATCTGTGTGAACACAAGGGCCATCTGTGTTCAGTATCTCATCCCAGTCCACAGAGAAACTGCTGTGTGCAGGTGGGCTGTCCAAGGACTAGGTCACGGCTTGAAGGTTGTTTGTTCCTAAATGGCTGACTTGGACAAACTGTTCTTGGATTATGTGAAGCCCACTGGAAATACAGAACCCACCAATAAATCCAGGGATTCCTTTCACGGCCTTGAACTACATTTCTTTTGGTGCCCAATACAACAGTTCACATTTGTGTGCTTGTGAATTTCAGCAAACGAATTTCAGTTCGTTTTTATAAACCAACCTTCCTAATGTCATTTCAACATTTTGTCTTACTAACTTAGAAGTGAGTGTCCCCTGTCAATAAAAGCACAATAAATGCAGATTATTCCAAAGCTGCAGGAAAATGTTTGCTATTTAATATATTTTTTAAATGTTCTTTTTAAATGAAGTTTCAAAGGATCTTAAAATTTTTAGACTCAAACACACATTTCAATATGGAGAAACTAAGACCCAGTGAGAGGAAATGAGTTGCCAGAGTGTGTTAGCATCTAGACTGGGAGAAGCTGCTTGTTCTTTAGGGCCCCACTGGGTACTCATGCAAGAGTGAACATCAACATTTTAGGAATCAGCAAACTAAAATGGACTGGAATGGGTGAATTTAATTCAGATGATCATTATATCTACTACTGTGGGCAAGAATCCCTTAGAAGAAATCGAGTAGCCCTCACAGTCAACAAAAAGAGTCTGAAATACAGTACTTAGATATAATCCCCAAAACAACAGAATGATATCAGTTCGTTTCCAAGGCAAACCATTCAATATCACAGTAATCCAAGGCTATGCCCTGACCAATAATGTTAAAGAAGCTGAAGTTGAACTGTTCTACAAGACCTTCTAGAACTAACACCCAAAAAAGATGTCCTTTTTATTATAGGGGACTGGAAGGCAAAAGTACAAAGTCAAGAAATGCCTGGAGTAACAGGCAAATTTGGCCTTGGAGTACAGAATGCAGCAGGGCAAAGGCGAACAGAGTTTTGCCAAGAGAATGCACTGGTCATAGCAAACACCTTCTTCCAACAACACAAGAGAAGACTCTACACATGGTCATCACCAGATGGTCAATACTGAAATCAGATTGATTATATTCTTTGCAGCCAAAGATGGAAAAGCTCTATACAGTCAGCAAAAATAAGACCGGTAGCTGACTGTGGCTCAGATCATGAACTCCTTATTGTCAAATTCAGACTTAAATTGAAGAAAGTAGGGAAAATCACTAGACCATTCAGGTATGACCTAAGTCAAATCCTTAACGATTATACAGTGGAAGTGAGAAATAGATTCAAGGGATTAGATCTGATACTGCCTGAAGAACTATGGACAGAGATTTGTGATATTGTACAGGAGACAAGTATCAAGACCATCCCTAAGAAAAAGAAATGCAAAAAGGCACAATGGTTGTCTGAGGAGGCTTTACAAATAGCTGAGAAAAGAAGAGAAGTGAAAGGCAAAGGAGGAAAGGAAAGATATACCCATTAGAACGCAGAGTTCCGAAGAATAGCAAGGAGAGATAAGAAAGCTTTCCTCAGTGATCAATGCAAAGAAATAGAGGAAAACAATAGAATGGGAAAGACCAGAGACCTCTTCAAAAAAACTGGAGATACCAAGGGAACTTTTCATGCAAAGGTGGGCACAATAAAGGACAGAAATGGTATGGACCTAACAGAAGCAGAAAATATTAAGAAGAGGTAGCAAGAATACACAGAAGAACTATACAAAAAAGATCTTCATGACCTAGATAATCATGATGGTGTGTTCACTCACCTAGACCCAGAAATCGTAGAATGCGAAGTCAAGTGGACCTTGGGAAACATCACTATGAACAAAGCTAGTGGAAGTGATGGAATTCCAGTGGAGCTATCTCAAATCCTAAAAGATGATGCTGTGAAAGTGCTGCACTCAATATGTCAGCAAATTTGGAAAACTGAGCAGTGGCCACAAGACTGGAAAAAGTCAGTTTTCATTCCAATCCCAAAGAAAGTCAGTGCCAAAGAATGTTCAAACTACCATGCCATAGCACTCATCTCACATGCTAGTTAGTAAAGTAATGCTCAAAATTCTCCAAGCCAGGCTTCAACAGTACATGAACCATGAATTTCCAGATGTTCAAGCTGGATTTAGAAAAGACAGAGGAACCAAAGGAATCAAATATCAAATTGCCAGCATCTACTGGATCATTGAAAAAGCAAGAGAGTTCCAGAAAAACATCTACTACTGCTTTATTGACTAGACCAAACTTTGACTGTGTGGATCACAAAAATCTCTAGAAAATTCTTCAAGAGATGGCAATACCAGACCACCTGACCTACCTCTTGAGAAATCTGTATACAGATCAGGAAGCAACAGTTAGATCTGGACATGGAACAACGGACTGGTTCCAAATAGGGAAAGGAGTACTTCAAGGCTGTATATTGTCACCCTGCTTATTTAATTTATATGCACGGTACATCATGAGAAACACTGGGCTGGATGAAGCACAGACTGGAATCAAGATTGCCAGGAGAAATACCAATAACCTCAGATATGCAGATGACACCACCTTTATGGCAGAAAGCAAAGAGGAACTAAAGAGCCTCTTGATGGAAGTAACAGAGGAGAGTGAAAAAGTTGGCTTCAAGCTCAACATTCAGAAAACTAAGATCATGGCATCTGGTCCTATCACTTCATGGCAAATAGATGGGGAAACAGTGGAAACAGTGAGAGACTTTATTTTGGGGGGCTCCAAAATCACTGCAGATGGTGACTGCAGCCATGAAACTGAAAGACACTTGCTCCTTGAAAGAAAAGTTATGACCAACCTAGACAGCATATTAAAAAGCAGAGACATGACTTTGCCAACAAAGGTCCACCTAGTCAAAGCTATGGTTTTTCCAGTAGTCATGTATGGATGTGAGAGTTGGATTATAAAGAAAGCCGAGTGCCCAAAAATTGATGCTTTGAACTGTGGTGTTGGAGAAGACTCTTGAGAGTCCCTTAAACAGCAAGAAGATCTAACCAGTCCATCCTAAGGGGGATCAGTCCTGAATATTCATTGGAAGGACTGATGCTGAAGCTGAATCTCCAATATTTTGGCCACCTGATGCGAACTGACTCATTTAAAAAGACCCTGATGCTGGGAAAGATTGAAGGCAGGAGGAGAAGGGGACGACAGAGGATGAGATGGTTGGGTGGCATCATGGACTCAGTGGACATGAGTTTGAGTAAACTCCGGGAGTTGGTGATGGACAGGGAGGCCTGGCATGGTGCAGTCCATGGGGTTGCAAAGAGTTGGACATGACTGAGCGACTAAAGTGAACCCAACTGGGCACTCAGGTCCCAACAACAAGAAAGAATATCTTCACTTGAGCTCTTTTGATTGAAAACCAAGATAGCTGATAGTGTGAAATGGCAGCAGTTCGCAAAGTTTGGGCTCTGGCTTTGTCTGAAACCTTTTTTGTTAAACCTGGCATGGAAGACAAGATGACAACTAGAATAAAGAATCAGAAATTTCCACTCAGCTCACAAGTAGCTTTGTTGCTTCACTGAAATCCTTGTGGCTGGATTCAGATGAAAAGAATTTTAGGTTATGTCCATCTAAATCACCTTTCTGCACCTAAATTCCAGCTATTGCTGGTACTAATCATAGACAGATGAGATTTAACTCAATGAGGAAAGACTTCAGTAGGCTGTTTAGCCCACCTGAAACTATTTTGATTTTAGGCCATGTTAATCGAGGTAAAGTGTCTAATAAAGGAGGTAATAATGCTTTTTGCCTTGTCTTCTTGGAGGCTCTGACTCAGAACCCTGTGAAACTTGTTCCCCTCTCTAGGTCTCTAAACCTGTGCCTTCTTCCTAGAATGCTTATTCTCAATAATCAGGTCTCAGATTAATGTTCACTCCCATTTAATGTGCCACACTCAAACATTTTTCATTTTCTTATAACCTTTATTGTTATCCAGAATAATAACTTCTGTTATTATTGTCTGTGCCCTACCTCGACAGACTGACTTTTGGTTATCTTTTTTCACCACACTGTGCTTGGCACAGTGTCTAACCTATACCATATGCAGCGTAAAAGTAGATGCAGGATATAGGAAGTGCATAATTACTTGCTGAGAGAAAGATATTGAATTCATAATGGTGAGGTTTATTCTTCAATGTCTTCGGACAGGTTGCAGATATAGAAAAGGTTTTACCTAGACAAGAGGAGACCCAGGGATGAGACATAAAAGCTATTTTTAACCCTCTGAGGACTGTCCTTTGAAATAAGAGTAGATTTATGCATTAATTCATTCAACAGTACTTTCGAAGCACCTGCCCTGCATTAGGTATTGTTGTAGCCTTCGAGCAGCAGAAATAAGCAAAACAGAGAGCAATAAATAGATAAGCAAGAATATAGATACATTTAGCTAGTAATATGAACTGCAAGTGGGGGCTGAAAGCTTGGTTATTAAATGGAAGTTGTCAGTGAAGCTCAGAGATAGGACTGTCACAGTTTATGACCTACAAGTTATGTAACTATGTGGGACCAGTGAGCAGTCTCTAAACAGTGGTTCTCAACATTGGCTGCATATGGAAATCACCTGAAGAGCCTCAGAAAATGCTGATGTTAGAACCCGACTCTCAAAGACTCTGATTTAGTTACTCTATGTTGCAGCCTGAATATTAGAATTTTTAAAAGCTCCCAAGTGATTCTGATGTGCAACCAGTTAAGAATCACTGCTAAAAGGAGGGAAGAGATTCCCTGGCAGCTCAGAGGTTAAAGTGTCTACCTGCAATGTGGGAGACCCAGGTTCGATCCCTGGGTCAGGAAGATCCCCTGGAGAAAGAAACGGCAACCCACTCCAATATTCTTGCCTGGAGAATCCCATGGATGGAGGAGCCTGGTAGGCTACAGTCCACGGGGTCACAAAGAGTTGGACATGACTGAGCATGGGCAAAATAACTTTCTAATAACTAGGATGATCCACAGTAGCTTCCCAGTGTTGTTTTGAGTGCCCTGGCTCAGGAAGTGTTTAAGAATATCTAGGTGTCAATTAGATATGACTTCACACCTATTAAGATAGTTATTATAAAAACAAAACAAAACTGAGAAATAACAAGTGTTGGTGAGAATGACAATAAACTGGAACTTCAGTGCATTTCTGATAGAAATGTAAAATGGAACAACTGCTATGGAAAATAGTTTGGTGCTTTCTCAAAATGCTAAATATAGAATGACTATATGATTCAGCAGTATCAGTCCTAGGTGTACACTCTGAAGAAGGAAAAGCATGGACATGAATAGAGATATTCACTCCAGTGTTCATAATAGCATTATTCACAATAGCCAAAAGGTAGAAACAACTCAAGAGTCCCTCAACAGGTGAAAGGATAAAAAGAATGCAGTATATACATATTATGGAATTTTTGTTCAGTCATAAAAAGATATTAAGTTTTCATCCATGCTACAAGATGGATACATCCTGAAAACATTAGGCTCTGCGAAACAAATCAGACACAAAAAGACAAACACTGTACAATTCCATTTATAGGAAGAGCCTAGAACAGGCAAATTCTTAGAGAAACAAAGTAGTACAGTGTTTACCAGGGGCTGGGATAAGTAGAGGAGAGGGAAATGGGGATTTATTTAATGAGTACAGAACCTATTTGGGGTGATAAAAAATTCTGGAAATGGATAATGGTAATGGCTGCACACCACTGTGAGTGATCATCTTGTCATTCAATTGTACATGTAAAATGGTTCCTGTATATCTTAAATGTAAGTTTTAAGTCATGTATGTTTTATAACAATAAAAAAGAAGAATACATCAGTTCAGTTCAGTTGCTCAATCATGTCTAGCTCTTTACAACCCCATGGACTGCACCATGCCAGGCCACCCTGTCCATCACCAACTCCCGGAGTTTACTCAAACTCATGTCCACTGAGTCCATGATGCCACCCAACCATCTCATCCTCTGTCGTCCCCTTCTCCTCCTGCCTTCAATCTTTCCCAGCATCAGGGTCTTTTTAAATGAGTCAGTTCGCATCAGGTGGCCAAAATATTGGAGATTCAGCTTCAGCATCAGTCCTTCCAATGAATATTCAGGACTGATCCCCCTTAGGATGGACTGGTTAGATCTTCTTGCTGTTTAAGGGACTCTCAAGAGTCTTCTCCAACACCACAGTTCAAAGCATCAATTTTTGGGCACTCGGCTTTCTTTATAATCCAACTCTCACATCCATACATGACTACTGGAAAAACCATAGCTTTGACTCGGTGGACCTTTGTTGGCAAAGTCATGTCTCTGCTTTTTAATATGCTGTCTAGGTTGGTCATAACTTTTCTTTCAAGGAGTAAGTGTCTTTCAGTTTCATGGCTGCAGTCACCATCTGCAATGATTTTGGAGCCCCCCAAAATAAAGTCTCTCACTGTTTCCACTGTTTCCCCATCTATTTGCCATGAAGTGATAGGACCAGATGCCATGATCTTAGTTTTCTGAATGTTGAGTTTGAAGCCAACTTTTTCACTCTCCTCTTTCACTTTCATCAAGAGGCTCTTTAGTTCCTCTTTGCTTTCTGCCATAAAGGTGGTGTCATCTGCATATCTGAGGTTATTGGTATTTCTCCTGGCAATCTTGATTCCATTTTGTGCTTCATCCAGCCCAGTGTTTCTCATGATGCACCATGCATATAAGTTAAATAAGCAGGGTGACAATATACAGCCTTGAAGTACTCCTTTCCCTATTTGGAACCAGTCTGTTGTTCCATGTCCAGATCTAACTGTTGCTTCCTGATCTGTATACAGATTTCTCAAGAGGTAGGTCAGGTGGTCTGGTACTGCCATCTCTTGAAGAATTTTCCAGAGTATTTTGTGATCCACACAGTCAAAGGTTTTTGCATATTCGATGAAGTAATAGTAGATATTTTTCTGGAACTCCCTTGCTTTTTCAATGATCCAATAGACATTGGCAATTTGGTTCGTCTGTCTTTTCTAAATCCAGCTTGAACATCTGGAAATTCATGGTTCACATACTGCTGAAACCTCACTTGGGGAATTTTGAGCATTACTTTACTAGCATGTGAGATGAGTGCAATTGCACAGTAGTTTGAGCATTCTTTGGCATTGCCTTTCTTTGGGATTGGAATGAACACTGACCCTTTCCAGTCCTGTGGCCACTGCTGAGTTTTCCAAATTTCCTGACATAGTGAGTGTGGCACTTTCACAGCATCACCTTTTAGGATTTGAGATAGCTCCACTGGAATTCAATCACCTCCACTAGCTTTGTTCCTAGTGAATACATGGATGACCCTATATCAGGATGCTGTATGGTTTCTTGTACTTGAGGCAGGTAGGGCTAACTGATTTCAGGTTCCTCTCTTGTCTGTGGACATTATTTGAACATATCATCAGAACATAGATGGTCCATCAACCACATCCTCACCGTAAGAACCATCTCCTCTGAACTGCCTTTCCTCTTGCAGAAGAAAAGAACAGACTCAGAGTCTGAAGTGAATACATTTGGCTCCAGAGAATGTATATTACAAATTAAGTGTGAATGTCAGGGTCAGAGATCACCAAGTTCAGTGTTATGGTTCATTCATGGCATGCCAATTGAAGCTAGATACCGTGTAACTTTGCAAGTGAAGGCCAAAATATAACCACAGAACTTTTAATTAGGCAGAATTGTCCTTTGAACTAAACATAAGTCCATCAAGACAATTAAAATAAGTTAGGAACTACGTCTACTAACTCCATGGTAGGTCCTTAGATTACCTCTGACACCCTTCAAGATTACTGTCAACCACCACCAGACAATTATCATCTGGTCAAAGGGCTGGCCACTCCACAAATCGGTTCTTTGACAGTTATTCTTATGAGAAATTTTACTTTCTCTCTCTCTCTTCTTTTGCTTTTCCAGAGATCTCTTGACCCATGAATAAGGAAATTCCACAAATTTGCTGGCCTTGTTTACCACTTTCTCTGTTCTTAACAAATGAATACCTATGAGAATAAATCTGGATAAAATTTTACATAGGTAAATACATGAAAATACAAAATGTAATATAAACAAGTAATCACTGTTATTAATACCAGAAGCCCATATAGGGACAATAGCTAAGGAAGTTTTAGGTTATGCTCTGATATATCATCCAGAATAATTGGTCTCAAGGGCATACACAGACATCTCTCTTCCCCCCACTCCTGCACTCCCACAGGCTTTGTTAAAATAGCTACGTGTTTTCAAAATTTTCTGAGCCTCAGTTTCATTCTGGATCAGTTGAGGAAGTCACAGTAAATCTCTCATTTATCAGACATGTATTTATTGCCAACCATATGCTAAAACCTATGCCAAGCACTAAGATTCAACAGTAAAGAAGGTGGATAACGTCCCCACCTTCATGGAGTTCACCACTGATGAAAGTACACAGCTAACAAAGAAATACAGTTTGTGATTAGGGTTTCAAAATTACACTCTTAAACCTTAGTGCTCATATGTATCTTTTGGGGATATTGTTAGAATGCATACTGTGATTATTTTGGCCTAACAGAGGGTCTGGGGTTCTGCATTCCTCACAAGCCCACACACAGGCTCGTGAAGAGCATCAGTGATGCTCTTGCCACTAGTTCATGAATCCACGTGGGGCTGTAAGACTCTCAAGGGCATTGGCATGATGATGATAGAGAATTGGATTAGAGGGAACATTTAAGCAATCAGGGAACACTGGATTTAATTGTTCCGATACACACAAAGGGTCCAAGAGTTAGGGTTAGGGGAACCAGGAGAAGGGCAAGTACAAAGGCCTTGAGACAGGAAAGATGTTTCTTGTGTTCACTATCAGAGAGGAATGAACAAGGGATTAAAAAAAAAATCTGAGATGAACTTCAAAAAGCAGCCAAGAGTCAGATCCAGAGGGTTTTGGATGGGCTGGTAAGAAGTTCATGCTTTATTAACCAATCAATGAGAATGCAGTAAAGTGATTTAAGGAGAAAAATGACACTGGGGATCTAAATGTGAGAGAAGGAAGTAAACCCTGGACCTTGCCAGAGTCCAGGTAAGGGAAGACAATGGCTTGGAGTAGGGAGGTGGGCCTGGAGATGCAGAAGAAGTGGGTGGAATAAAGGTATATTTGAGAAATAGATAGGTAAAAACAATATATTCCATAAGTGGATAGAAAGAAACAGAAATGAACATTATAATTCTGATTTGCTTCTCTGAGTAAATGATGGTACCATTAAATGAGATGGGAAACCCATTAAGTGTGAGATACATATAAAACTTTCAAGAGGAGATGTCAGGCAGGCAATCGGAGTTCAGAAAGGATGACTGGGTCTGAGATACACACTTGGGATTTCAAGCATTGCAATTTAGAGCCTTGAGGAAGGATAAAATCATTCAAAAAGAGGGCCAGAGTCTTGATGAATTCTGATACTGAGATATGCAGTAGAGAAGGAAGAACCAGCAGAGGAAACTGAGAAAGAAAGTAGAGGAGACATCATTAGGGAACACCAGGTGAGTGTGTTGCTATAAAAGTCAAGTGCAAAGAAAATATCAAGTGAGGGAAAAAAAATGTATTTCTTGACAGTTCCTTGGGAATTACCGCAGGGCCCCTTCTGGGAAGGAAGGGAAACAGGGAGACAGGGTAATAACAGTAGTTCTTTTCTTTTTATATATTGCGCTTTGCAATAAAATTATGTTTGATCACAGAGCTTCATCACTGGACCAACGACCTCTGCAGAAAGTCTCTCCTCTGCCAATGCCGTGCATGCCAACCACACAAAAAACACTCTTCTTGAAAATACACATGGCACATCCATTAAGCATTCCAAACAGTTCAAAATACTCCCTAACCAAGTGCTTTCTTTACCCATCCTGCCCACCACTGTGAAGTCCTTGGGCAAATAATTGCAAGTAAATTAGAGAAAACAGTGTTCATTTTCTTACCAATCAACAGTCAGCACGAAGAATGCAAAAGCACTCTGAATTAAATGGGAGAACCTGACTAAAATTGGATGGTTTCTTCCCAGTGTGAATTTTATTAACCTTAAGTGTAAGGTCCATGGTGTTTCCTATAGTGATAAAAGACTGGATGTTGAACAAGAAGGCCTTAACTTTTTCACTCAGTTTGACTAAACTTCAGATAGGCTTCTTATTCCAGACTCTGGCCTCCCTTTTCTTAGAGCATTTTACTTCAGAAAACTTGTAAATTCTTTCTCTGCCCTTTGGGATGTAAGTCTTTTTAAAAGCCTCTTGCCAGTTTTCCAAGCAAGGATGTCTTCTGCAAGGACGTGGTAGCCATCCCTTTGAAGTGCAGTCAAGGAAGAGAAAGTCCCCACCTCTCAGTCTCTGTGAGAGTAGAAACCTATGGTCCTATCTTCCGTGCATGTTGCTCCAAGTTGTAAAATTACTTTGTCTTTCCTTTGTTGTTGTTCAGTCACTAAGTCATGTCCGACTGTGACCCCAGCAACTGCAGCATGTCAGGCTTCCCTATCCTTCACTGCCTCCTGGAGTTTGCTCACACTCATGCCCATAGAGTAGGTGATGCCATCCAACCATCTCATCCTCTGTCAACCCCTTCTCCTCCTGCCCTCAATAATTTCCAGCATTAGGGGCTTTTTTGTTGAGTCAGCTCTTCACATCAGGTGGGCAAAGTATTGGAGCTTCAGCTTCAGCATCAGTCCTTCTAATGAATATTCACGGTTGATTTCCTTTAGAATTGACTGGTTCAATCTCCTTGCAGTCTAAGAAACTCTCAAGAGTCTTCCCCAGCACCACAGTTCAAAAGCATCAATTCTTTGGCACTCAGCCTTCTTCATGGTCCAACTCTCACATGGTTACACAGCTACTGAAAAATCATAACTTTGACTAAACTGACCTTTGTTGGCATTCCTTTAAATATATATCGTTTCTTTCTAGATTTCTTGGCAGATTGACATACAAACAATAGCCAGACCCTGAGAAGGAAATGGCAACTCACTCCAGTGTTCTTGCCTGGAGAATCCCAGGGACGTGGGAGCCTGGTGGGCTGCTGTCTCTGGGGTCGCACAGTCGGACACGACTGAAGCGACTCAGCAGCAGCAGCAGCATATAGCAATAAAACTCTGGCATGTGGCACCGGCCCTGAAAGGTTAGGACTTGTTCAGTGACTGCTAGTTTCCATATTTTTCCCCTCCTACTGTTAGGGGAAACACTGACAAAAATCACCCACCCTACCTGCTTCCAACTCAACCACAGAAAGCCAAATACACTCCCCAAAGCAATTACATTAGATGCCCTACTTCTTGTTTGTGCACTTCCTGCTTTCCTAGGTCAACAATCTCTGATCAGAGCACAGCTAAAGTTCTGTTTCATGACAAGCTTTTCTACTCCCCATCCTGTTTGAGTCTTTGCTAAATGCAAGTGATGATGACTGACTCCCTTGTTATAGCAAGTGTTGAAGAAACAGCTTCTATTCCCAACCATGTGATCTTTCTTCCACATTCTAGATATACACCTACCTGGAATCCTATATTTTCAAACCAGGTAGATTCTTTTCTGGGGAGAAAAAATTTCTTATTTTTTGGCTTATGTTACTTTGGGTTTTTAATGGTAACTTTTCAGGTGGCCCAGCTAACTTTTTTTAACAGTATGCTTTTATTCTTAAAAATGCTTTAAAAAAACAGAAGGACTAAAATAACTCATATGAAATATTTTCATAATAAGAGCATCAGACTAGTGGTGCTCCAGGATCACAAGAGAGCATCAAAATTATCAGGAAAGCTTGGTTCAAACACATGGCTGGATTCACCAACAGAGTTTCAGTACATCTGGAATGAAGCCCCACATCTGCATTTCTAACAAGTTTCTAGGTGATGCTGCTGTGGCTGGTCTGGGGACCACAATTTGAAGACCAGCTGACCAAGAGCATCGTGAAAGACGCCCTAATCCTGACATCTCCACTGCAAATTACTTTCTTTGTTCCTAGATTTAGAACTTCTTGCTTGGAAGTGGGGAGACTGTGACATTGATTAAACTGCTATTACATGCAAGCAGTTGTCCAAAAAAAGGACAGTTTCAATATTGGCTCATTTCATCTTCACAATAACGATGTCATCTATAGCATGATACCCTTTTTTTAGAACAGACTGGTGCTCAGCATGGTAAGGAGACTTAAGATCCTACTTAAGATCAGTAATAGACCCGGGATTTTAAACCTACACATTCTGATTCCAAGATCAATGCTTTACCCACTAAATGTTAAATGTGCTCATCTGAAATTGAATAAATTTCCTTTTAAGAGAAAAAAGACAAGCTAAAGTTTTACTGTGTATCTAGAAACCTAGAATCAAACATGTTGATGATGACAGCTTAATATGCCTTTTAAAAATATGCTGGCTATAGAAAATGCCAGGGAAAAAATTCACACAGATGGAAATTATGCTTAATGGATTTTCTATGCAATTCTAAAAGAACTCCTTTTGATTGTTTTTGAAGACCTTATACAGGAAGGTGGGAGGGTGAGGGTGGGGGTTAGTACATAAGGGAAGTAGGCTAGGTATCTTTCAAATGCCAACACATGGAGGAAAATTCTTATGGCAAGCTCTTAATAGACTTTTCCAGAGCCTCAAAGATCACACACATTGGGAATGAGAAAAACTTCAAAGCCCAAAGAGGATCTGTCTGTATGGCGCATAATAGACTTCAAAGCTGCAAGGAATACAAAAGATATCAGGATCAAAGACACGGTGCTCCAAGGCCATGTCTGGATGTAAGGCCAAGCCAGAACTGATGTGACAAGATTCTCACTGCTGCACAGTGTGTTAACTACCAAGGTTTCCATTCTTCCAGGAAATTAAATGCTAGATGACAGTTGCCAGTAAGTTATACCTTAGAGGTGAGTCTCATTTTAAGAAAACCTTTTCTTCCAAAATTGGAACTCAGCAAACAGTTCCAGAGATAGATCTTTTCTCTTTCCCATCAGTTATTTCTTCTCTGGTTTGTTTTACAAACATCTCTTTGCCCATATTTGCTCAGGGTATAGAAATATTCATTAGGTACAGAAAGGGCTTCCTTTGGAGTGAAATACATGGCATGTTTTCAGTGTTTAGCTGATCATTTACTTCCTTTAAATTATTCTTATGGTTATGAGAAATCCAGCCCAGGGAAAATATGGACCACATGGAGTCTCCCTCCTATGGTCAATCATTTACCAGAAAGATAAGGCCTCAAGGAAAAGTGGAATTTCCCCTCCTCTGATAACATCTTGCTCCCCATTGCTCTGTCACTGGGCCTCCTGCTAATGAATCCAGCTCTGCACATTTTGCCATGGCTCTGGCTTATATGGTAAATATTATGATTTCCTGTCTCACCTCTGCTTCTGAAAATATAAAAATCTTATGCTCAGATGAAAGAAGAAATTGCTTAGCGTTACTCTACTGCAGAAGTAGCCAAACAATGGCCAATGGACCAAATTCAGTGCGCTGTCAGTTTTTGTAAATAAAAGTTCATTAAAAGTCAGGCACACTGAACTGCTTATGTATTTTCTATGACTGCTTTCCACTATAAAGGCAGGGTTGAGTAATTACAGCAGCAACAGCATGGCCTACAAAAGTTGAAACTATGTTTTGACCCTTTAGGAAACAAGTTTGATGACCCGCTCTTTTGGAACCAGAGATATGTTAGGTCTAGGAGAGACACTAAGACTTCCTATTTAATTGGGGGTGATTCATTCCTCTGGATTTTCTCACTAAGTGAGAAACAATATCATTCCAGTTGACCAAGCCAGAAGCTAGGCATCTTTCCCCATTTCTTCTCCTTTACCTAAGTTGCTGTCTACTTTGAGTATCTCCCTTTTATTTTTCTTTTGGCTCTGTGGCATGTGAGGTCCTAGGTGCCCCCCAAAAAGGACTGAACCCACTCCCTCTGCAGTGCAGATGCATAGTCTTACCACTGGACCACCAGCGTGGTCCGCTGAGTATCTTTAAGTCTCTTCACTTCTCTCCAGTCCACTGTCAATACTCTAAGCTCCACCTATTTTGCACAAGGGCAGTTTCATGGAAGACAATTTTTCCATGGACTGGATGGTGGAGGTGGGTGGTTTCGGGATGACTCCAGTACATTATATTAGTTGTGTGCTTTATTTCTAGCATCAGCTTCCTCTCACATCATCGTGCTTTAGGTCCCTGAGGTTGGAGACCCCTGCTCTAATGGAAGTCTTTCTGTCATGTCTGCTCTGTCCTCAGCTACCAGTCTATTCAGTGAGTGAAGTCGCTCAGTCATGTCTGACTCTTTGCGACCCCATGGACTGTAGCCTACCAGGTTCCTCCATCCATGGGATTTTCCAGGCAAGAGTAATGGAGTGGGTTGCCATTTCCTTCTCCAGGGGATCTTCCCGACCTAGGGGTCAAACCCAAATATCCTGCACTGTAGACAGACACTTTATGGTCTGAGCCACAACTGAACTCTTGATTTCCCTCACCTCAAACCTGCTTCCTGTCTCAATAAGCAGCAAGTATATTGTTGCTCGGGCCAAACTGTAGAGTAATTCCTAGCAAGTTTCTCTCTCAGATCTCACAGTTCAGTTCAGTCGCTCAGTCGTGTCCAGCTCTTTGTGACCCTCATGAATCACAGCATGCCAGGCCTCCCTGTCCATTACTAATTCCGAGAGTTTACTCAAACTCATGCCCATCGAGTTGGTGATTCCATCCAGCCATCTCATCCTCTGTCATCCCTTTCTCCTCCTGCCCCCAATCCCTCTCAGCATCAGAGTATTTTCCAATGAGTCAACTCTTCGCATGAGGTGGCCAAAGTACTGGAGTTTCAGCTTTAGCATCAGCCCTTCCAAAGAAAACCCAGGGCTCATCTCCTTCAGAATGGACTGGTTGGATCTCCTTGCAATCCAAGGGACTCTCAAGAGTCTTCTCCAACACCACAATTCAAAAGCATCAATTCTTCAGCGCTCAGCTTTCTTCACAGTCCAACTCTCATATCCATACATGACCACAGGAAAAACCATAGCCTTGACTAGACAGACCTTTGTTGGCAAAGTAATATCTCTGCTTTTCAATATGCTATCTAGGTTGGTCATAACTTTCCTTCTAAGGAGTAAGCGTCTTTTAATATCATGGCTGTCGTCACTATGTGCAGCGATTTTGGAGCCCCCCAAAATAAAGTCTGACACTGTTTCCACTGTTTCCCCATCTATTTCCCATGAAGTGATGGGACTGGATGCCATGATCTTCGTTTTCTGAATGTTGAGCTTGAAGCCAACTTTTTCACTCTCCTCTTTCACGTTCATCAAGAGACTTTTTAGTTCCTCATCACTTTCTGCCATAAGGGTGGTGTCACCTGCATATCTGAAGTAGATGTGTATAAGAGACAGTTCTAACTGTGGGATACCAAAAATAAAAATAAATAAAAATGATACTTTCTAATAAATAAGGAATTTCCCCAAATAATATATTCAACTTTTTCTCTCAATTTTAACAATGACTTGTTAAACAAACCATCTTTCTGTCCGTACATTGCATTCTAGGCCAAGGAGCTTCATAGCCAATGAAATGTTTTAATGAAATATAGATTGACGAGAACAGTGTAATTCCTGTGATATAACTCCTCACTGGTAGTAAGATGAATGACCTTTGAAAGTAGACAGTAGGTTTACCCAATAATTGCATTGCCCAATTATTTGCATACTGACGGTGCTTTGGGAATATCAGAGCATCCAATACAGCCTTTTTTTCACAATATACATCAAGATCGTGCTTCCAATTAGACCACTGGAGTAACAGACACATTTGCTGGGGAAATAAGGCTAGGTCAAAACAGGGAATCACACAGAACTCTAGCAGCAAGAGAGATGTGAACACTATCAGACACTGAAATGCTTAAGGACGGTACCATGCATCTTCAAAGAGAAGATACCAAATTAATAACATTAATGAAAGGATAAATACCTAATAGACTCATATAGTGAAAGCTAGCATTTTATGCTCTTTTTTGCTCCTCACTGTCTCTGAGGAAATACATCATGTAATCTTAGGGTTTCCCTGGTGGCTCAGATGGTAAAGAATTCACTTGCAATGTAGGAGACCTGAGTTTAATCCCTGGGTTGGGAAGATCCCCTGGAAAAGGGAATGGCTACCCACTCCATTATTCTTGCCTGGAGAATCCCATGAACAGAGGAGCCTGACCAGCTACAGTCCATAGTGTAACAAAGAGTCGGACATGACTGAGCAACTAACACACACAATTTTAAAAATCATTTCTCAGAGAACAACAAATATCTGGGTCATGAAGATCTTTTTTGTACAGTTCCTCTCAGACCTCACATATGTCAACAAATCCTATTAGCTCTAATTTTAAAATGTTTTCTGACTCTGGCTCTTTTCCAGCTCTTCTGCTGCCCTAGTTTAAACTACATCATGCCTTACCTGGGTGATGGCAAAGGCTCCCAACTGGGTTCCTGCTTCCACCATTTTCTGTATATAATCTTCTCTTCAAGCAGTAGACAGATAGAGCTTTGCAACATGTTTAGGGTGGAACGTATCACTGTCCTACTCACCACTCTTGAGATGCCTTGTCATCACACTCAGAATAATACCCAGAGCCTTTACCTTTGCCCAAATGGCTCTATAAGGTTGGACCTTGGCTGCTTCTATGATCTCAGCTCTTGCTGCTCTCTCCTTTTCCCAGGCTGCTCCTGCCATGAAGGCTTCCTCATCATTCCCTAAAGGAGCCAACCAGGCTCCCCTTTTAGGGTCTCTCATTTGATGCTGCCTCCATCTAGATCTCTTTATCTCAAGGGATCACTTCATTCAGGTCCATGCTCAGACTCACTTCTAAAGAGAGGGTTTTCCTAACTCTCAGGAAACAGGACCTCTCACTCTCTATTCCTGTGTCTTGTAGTTTTGATTTTCACAGCTGTTACTTAGCATGCCCTCCTACACACTAGAAGGGCTTGATTGAAATCTCACTGAAAGCAGGAACTTAGTCTGTTATGTCTACAGATGTAGATGTATTTCTAGTACCTTAAACAGTGCCTTGGACATACAAGTACTTACTAGAAAAGTATTTTTGGAATAAATGAATGAATGGAGTTACCTTTCATTGGTCATCTCTGCCTTGACTCTTCCTCTTCCCACCCATTGTCAGCACTGAAGTCAAAATGCATTCTTTCTGTATTTGGGGGCTAAAAAGAAATTAGCCCATCACCCCTGGCCTGTCCAAAATTCTTAAAGTGTCTCATTGTAATTTTGGTAAAGTATAAAATTTGACTTCATTTAACCCAGTTCCTACTTAGTTCTCCAGCTTTATTTTTGACATGAGTGCAGGCATACTCAGTTGCTCAGTCATGTCTAACTCTTTGAAACCCTATGAACTTATAGCCTGCCAGGTTCTTCTGTCCATGGGATATTCCTGGCAAGAATACTGGAGTAGATTGCCATTACCTGCTCCAGAGGATCTTCCCGTCCCCAGGGATCAAACCTATGTCTCCTGTATCTCCTGCATTGCAGGATTATTTCTGACACTGCTCCATAACTCTACCAGAGGAAAGTACTCAACTGCCCACACAGGGAGCTGGGACACACTTGTTAAGCCCCACCTCTCTTTTCCCTCCTTTACCTGGCAGGCTCTTTCATGTCCACTGATATTCAATTAAACATATTCTCTGGGAAGTCATCCAAGTCTCTTGACTCCAAGAACTTCTTCTTTCTACATACTTTATAGCACATCATGGCTTTTATCACACTATATTTTAATTATTCATTTAAATATATGTCACCACAACCATGCTGTCTTACTCATTTTAGTATTCATATTGCCTAGCACAACAAATATTTACTAAACAAGTTTAAAAGATACATATGTTAGCCCTTACTTGAAAGAAATGTAAACTCCAGCAATCACTAAAAATTTAAATTCCAGCAGCCACACTGTTGCTGCTGTAATTACTCAACTCTGCCTTTATAGTGGAAAGCAGTTAAAGAAAATACATAAGCAGTTGAGTATGCCTGTGTTTCAATTAACTTTTATTTACAAAACTGATAATTGGCTGAGTTTGGTCCACTGCCCATTGTTTGGCAGTGAAGTCACTCAGCGTGTCTGGCTCTTTGTGACCCCATGGACTGTAGCCTACCAGGCTCTTTCCTCCATGGGATTCTCCAGGCAAGAGTACTGGAGTGGGTTGCCATTTTCCTTCTTACTGCCTTTATAGTGGAAAGCAGTTAAAGAAAATACATAAGCAGTTGAGTATGCCTGTGTTTCAATTAACTTTTATTTACAAAACTGATAATTGGCTGAGTTTGGTCCACTGCCCATTGTTTGGCAGTGAAGTCACTCAGCGTGTCTGGCTCTTTGTGACCCCATGGACTGTAGCCTACCAGGCTCTTTCCTCCATGGGATTCTCCAGGCAAGAGTACTGGAGTGGGTTGCCATTTTCCTTCTTCAGGGGATCTTCCCAACCCAGGGATTGAACCTGGGTCTCCTGCATTCCAGGCAGATGCTTTAACCTCTGAGCCACCAGGGACTAATGCTAAGCAATTTCTTCTTTCATCTGAAAGAAGTTGTTTTTTTTTTCCTTTTTTAAAATAAACAGGTCTGTTTAATCCTACATCTAAACCACTCCCTGAGTCAGGAGTATTAGGGTCATCAATCATCTCTTTGAATTACAATTTACAATGGCTAACATTACAGATTACCAAATAGTTTGCTAGTTTCTCCAGCGAAAAATAGAAGCCTTTCCCACAATTTGCTCTGAAGGCTAACAATACTTCCAAACCTATTTCCTAGAACAACATTTCTAAATATATTTTCTAGTCATTTCCTAGGCACTGAAGCTATTGTCAGCAGTAATTTAAAAAAATACATGTAAAACACTTGAGATATTGCCTGGTATATACTACATGCCCAATACATGTTAGCTATTAGTATTCCTCTTTTCTGTTCATTTTGAAAATGCACAAATGGCATTTACATTTCTCCTGGTCCTCGAGCTCATAGGACTGCAAGAAAGTCTGGTCGATGATTGATCACTATGACAGCATGTTGTAATTTGGCTGGAAGGCTGTTGAAATAACAAGTAAAAATAGAGTCCAGAGATGAGAGATAGTAAGAATGCACTGGAGTTCTTCCAGACAGAGCTAGTAGAAAAGCAAATGTGATTGAACAGAGAAGGAAAAAAATGTGCTGAAAGTTCACAGATATGGAGATAGAGTTTGGAAGTTTCCTTGGTCACTCAGTGGTAAAGAATCTGCCTGCCAGTGTAGGAGACAGGTTCAATCCCTGGGTCAGGAAGATCCCCTGGAGAAGGAAATAGAAACCCACTCCAGTATTCTTGCCTAGAGAATCCCATGGACAGAGGAGCCTGTTGGGTTATATTCCATGGAGTTGCAAAAAAGCTAGACATGACTTAGTGACTAAAGAACAATAACATACAAATGTAAGGAGTAAGAATTTGGGAGCATGCAGAGCTGCCATAAGCATAAAATAAGTGGGGGATACCTAACATCTTCATAGGCATGAGGATTTTGAGAGAAAGGCTCTGCGTTCAAGTTCACCATCACACAAGCACACTCATTCACACCTCCATGAACACAACCCAAAAGAGCAGGCTGGGTAGCGATGGGGATAAAGGAAGGCAGGTAGAGAGTAACTGTGGCGTCAACCAAGGATAGACACATCAGAGTTAGCCTCTCCACCTGGATACTACTAGACATTCTAGAGCTTATTAAGTAAGATCATTCAAAAATGACTGATGGGATTTCCCACTTGTCAAACCTAAGAACTGTACTGTTTACAATTCATAAATGCATGTCCAGATTACACTTATGACAAGTGTAAAAAGAATCTTAAAGACATTCATGCTCCAATTATTCCACTTCTAAGAATTTAACCTTAAGAAAGTATTAGAACTGCTATTAAAGATTTATGTATGAGTCATAACCATATTGCTTATAATTGGAAAATTGGAGACAACTTATATCAATTTGAGTATCAGTTACATCAACAGTTTTATATTTATTTAATATTTACAAAGTCATTAAAATTCAGGATTGAAAATAATATTTAACAACAGAGGAAAGTTTTCATTAATATTATTCAGTGCTAAAAGCAAGTATTTTTTGTTTAATAAAAATGTGTCTTTACATAAAGGTCCAGAAAAATAACATCAAGAGATTGACTTGTCGCCTTTTTCTTAATACCACAGAAAAAAACTAGAAAGAATGAGTAGTTATCTTTCTCCTCTGTCCCAAGAAGAAACTTAAAATTTGTGTTTTGAATTATTAGCAGCGTTGATTATCGGTTTTCTAAGTTGCAGAGTTGAAGGCAGCAGTTTCTAGTATGAGAGCATAGTCACCTGACCTAAAGGCAGAAGTATCCAACTATGGAGGAAGGAAGGTTTGAAGAGCTATAACAAGGAGAAAGCAGGGATTTGTAGACTCCAAGAAGAGCTAGAAGGAACACCATACTCCTTCTCAGCATCCATAGAGACCAACGTCTGTAATCAATGTCAACTTGCTATGGGAGCAGCAAAACCACCTCTCTTCCGAGGACCAGGTAGAACTGGACAACTAGCCTGGTGTGGTAATCAGAGTAGACTAGAAAGTAAAAGGCCCATTTTGTCCCATTGTCCACCAAATGTCTGAGATTAAATTTCTCCCTGAAACCCACTTGAGGGCTTTATTAAAAAGTTAACCAATTTAGAGATTAAAAGAAATGAGGCATTTCTTATACTTGAATTTTGTAAAATTCCTTCCAATAGTTTATTTTGCTTCATGACATTTATCTAACATATTGCCTGTTTCCTTGCTTGGTTGTGTAATGCTACTGAATATATCCCCCACCCCACCCCCATCCTTCAGAAGACTGTAAGCATCATGAAAGTAGAGCCTTTGTTTTCATGGTGCATAGTGGGTACTCAACAAATATTTGTTTAAGTTAAGGAATAAACGTATGCAGAGTACATCATGAGAAACGCTGGGCTGGAAGAAACACAAGCTGGAGTCAAGATTGCCAGAAGTATCAATAACCTCAGATATGCAGATGACACGCCCCCTTATGGCAGAAAGTGAAGAGGAGCTAAAAGGCCTCTTGATGAAAGTGAAAGAGGAGAGTGAAAAAGTTGGCTTAAAGCTCAACATTCAGAAAACGAAGATCATGGCATCCGGTCCCATCACTTCATGGGAAATAGATGGGGAAACAGTGTCAGACTATCTTTTGGGGCTCCAAAATCACTGCAGATGGTATTTGCAGCCATGAAATTAAAAGACATTTACTCCTTGGAAGAAAAGTTATGACCAACCTAGATAGTATATTCAAAAGCAGAGACGTTACTTTGCCGACTAAGGTCTGTCTAGTCAAGGCTATGGTTTTTCCAGTGGTCATGTATGGATGTGAGAGTTGGACTGTGAAGAAGGCTGAGCGCCGAAGAATGGATGCTTTTGAACTGTGGTGTTGGAGAAGACTCTTTAGAGTCCCTTGGACTTCAAGGAGATCCAACCAGTCCATTCTGAAGGAGATCAACCCTGGGTGTTCTTTGGAAGGAATGATGCTAAGGCTGAAACTTTGTAAAGCAGTACTTTGGCCACCTCATGCGAAGAGTTGACTCATTGGAAAAGACTCTGATGCTGGGAAGGATTGGGGGCAGGAGGAGAAGGGGACGACCGAGGATGAGATGACTGGATGGCATCACGGATTCGATGGACGTGAGTCTGAGTGAACTCCGGGAGTTGGTGATGAACAGGGAGGCTTGGTGTGCTGCGATTCATGGGGTCACAAAGAGTCGGACGTGACTGAGCGACTGAACTGAACTGATAAGATTATGTTGGAAATCATGGTTATATCACTTGCTACAATAATGCCTTAGCTCACTCAGGCTTCCATAACAAAATATCATAGGCTGAGTGGATTAAACAACAAAAATTTATTCTACCATAGTTCTGGAGGCTGAGAAGTCCAAGATCCAGATACCAGCAGATCAGTTTCTGATGAAAACTCTCTTATGAACTTGCAGAAGGCTGCCTTCTCTGTGTGTCTTTACACAGTGGAGAGCAAGATATCTGGTTTCTCTTTTTAAAAGGGCACTAACCCCACCATGAGGGACTCTTCTAAATCTAATTATGATTTCCCAAAGGTGTCATCACCAAATACCACCACACTGGGTGGTTAGGGCTTCAACATATGAGCAGGAGGAGACAAAATTCAATCTGTAACAAATAACATGTAGTTATTTATTTTGACCAAACTACTGCTTTCAGGTACTTTAATAATCTAGTTACAAATCAACATGCTATCTTTTCCACAAAGACTTTACATATTTTATGTCCAAATAAAATTATATTTGAATGAAAATAAAACCAGGGAGAGAAGGAGAGCTACGTAAGCATATAAATACATATATATATAATTAAATTCAGAGGTTATGGCCATTTGAATGTACAACCAATTGTCAATCATAAATGTTTTGGGTGGAGGACTAGAAGATAATGGGAGATTTTTTCCTTTGGGATATTACTGGAATTTTAGATGACAAGAATAGATTTATGTATTACTTGTTCAACTGAAGAATAAGGAAGTACTACCCCCTCTACTGTGAATCTCATCTTGTACTTCTCAATCACAACACTTCTTACTTCACACTAGAAGGTTAACATATTGTTCTTGCCAAATAAGTCAAACATGACAGCATTAATTTCTCTAAGCAGTTGGGTGTGAGCTCTGCTGTGATTAGAAAACAAATAAATTCACTGACTCAACTAGACTTGGCCCAGGAATGTTAGCATAGCTATAGGCATATGTTTGCTCATTTTTTAATTCAGCCATCCCTTTGTCTACTCAGTTATTTGTGTATGCATTCAACAGAATATATGAGGGGCTTTGCTATTTCAGTCACTGAGAAGAGAGAGCAGGCATGGTTCTTTCCCTCGGAAAGCTCAGAGGCTATCAGAGCAGACAGACTTGGATCCAACTACGCGTATACGTAAAATTGCAGCTGCTATAAAAGTGGAGGCTATGAGAAGAGATGTATGTGGTGGTGCTAACTTTGTTTCCAGATCAGCAAACACTTTCCTGAAGGTGTGGTCACTGAGCTGCAATTTAAAAGGGGAATGGAGTTAACTGAAAACAGGTAGGAAATGTTAGGGGGGCTTCCCTGGTGGCTCAGTTGATAAAGAATCCACCTGCAATGCAGGAGACCTGGGTGTGATTGCTGGGTTGGGAAGATTCCCTGGAGCAGGGCATGGTAGTCCACTCCAGTATTCTTGCCTGGAGAATCTCCATGGACAGAGGAGCCTGGCAGGCTGCATGGGTCGCAAAGAGTAGGGCATGACTGAGAGACTTAGCACAGCACAGGGTTGGAAGTGTAGCAGTGAAAACAATATGATGTATTCTAGCAGGTGAAAGAAGACCACCATAACTGGAGTGCTGGGAGCCAGGGGAGCCACCAGCAGTTGGGGTCAACAGGGTCAGATCAGAAGGGGACCACAGACTGGACTACCTATTTAGGTCTTTATCATGAGTTCAGTGGCGTCACAAACTGTCTAAAGAAATTTGGCATAAAGGATGGCATGATCAGGACTTCCTGGTGGTACAGTGGGTGGGAATCCTCCTGCCAATGCAAGGAACATGGGCTCAGTCCCTGGTCTGGGAAGATTCCACATGCCTTGGAGCAGCTAAAGCCCATGTGCTACAAATATTGAGTCTGTGTGTTGCAACTACTGAAGCTCACGTGCCTAGAGCCTATGCTCCATAACAAGAGACGCCACCGCATAACAATGAGAAGCCCCTGTATCACAACAAAGAGTAGTCACTGCTCACCACAACTACAGAAAACCCTTGTGCAGCAGTGAAGATCCAGCACAAGCGAAAAAACAAAAATGGATGACAAGATCTGACTTACATTTTGACATATCTGGAATGCAGAGTGTAAAGGGACAATTGTAGGGTTATTTTGGAAGGCCTTTGGCCTTAGTAATTTTTCAAACATATCTAGAACATGATTCTCAGGAGAAGTGTTAACACCCTCAAAAGCACTTTAAGATCCTTGTGGGGCCTAGGTTTGTGGTTATGACTGGGGAACACTATAGGCATTTAAGCCTTCCCTGGTGGCTCAGCTGTAAAGAAACTGCCTGCAAGTCAGGAAACACAAGAGATGTGAGTTCAATCTCTGGGTCAGGAAGATCCCCTGAAGGAGGGCATGGCTCACTCCAGTATTGTTGCCTGGACAAGAATGGACAGAGGAACCTAGCAGGCTACAGTCCATAGGGTTGCAAAGTGTCAGACAGGACTGAAGAGACTCAGCACACACACATAGGCATTTAGGGAGAGGAAGGTGACATTATAATATGAGCAACAATCTCTCATCGAAAAGATCACATCCCACATTCTTCATGATTAGAGTGTCCTATCACCCATCTGTGTAAGTTACTCAAGTTAGAACTTAACCCCTTTTACATATAAACACTAATAATTTTTTGCATGGTAATTTATATACACTAAACGAAGGAGAAATTATGCTTTCATTTTGTTCAGAACAGGGATTCTCTAAATGCCACCAACAGTGATCCCACCTGTGGTACTAGAGTTGACAATCTAACACACCTGTGCTGACTGTCATTAGTAGGGTGCATTCACAGAGATCTAATGTGCAGACACGTATCTGACTACTTTATTATGTTTTATACTGTAGACAAATCTGAGCATTTATATAATGAAACATATATTATTTTATTATAGATAACTTTTGGTTATTTGTATTGTAGTTAAGGAAATATGTGCATAATTTAATTATGAATAGATAGGTTATATTACCCTTGGATTCCATTTCTGTATAGTCAAGGATTATTACAAAATATTTGTTTAAAATATGGCAGGGTAGTGGTCTAGATTATGGTCAAGAATCACTAGTCTAGCAAAGTGTAGTGACTTTTAAGAGCCTGGCATTTCTTCTCCCAAACTTCAGGCGTCTTGTCTAAAATGAAAGCACTGAAGTTTTCCTGATTTATCAGTCCTGGAAAAAAGCAGTTAAAGAAGATCAGTGAATGTCAAAGGTTGGAAATAAAAGAGCAGGGGGAGAAGCAGCATACTACTCATACTACTCATCAGAAAGATCTACTCTAGCTTTAAGTTTCTCTCATTCACAACCCTGAAGGATTTTTAACAGCTATAACACACATCTTCTGTAAAAAGCTGTATTTCATTATCTTATGAATATCTAATTTGACAAATCAAGTTTGTGGCATTCTGGTGTGTGTGTTATTCATTCTCAGTAATTTATGGGATAGAGATGCTTCTCTGTCCTAGAAACTGCTGAGCTGGAAAAATTAATTTTTGGTTAGCTTGAAAACAAATGCTAGGCTGTAATATGTAATGTAACATAATGTGATGTAATATAATTAGGATATTCCCTTAGGGTTGACCATGGCAATTTTCCAGCACCTCAGGCCTCTTTGGCCTGTCTACTTTAATAATAATGGGATAAAGAATATTAGTTGTTATCATTACCTTTGTGCCACCACATGCCACAGAAGGCATCAACTTTGTCACAACAAGGTGGCTGTTCCAAATCTATCCAATTTTCAGATGAAGAAACTGATACTCAAAGATTCGAACTGATGTGCCCAAAGCCACACAACCAGCAAAGAGTAAATTCAAAGTTTGAACCTAGATCTCCCTAATTCCAGAACCTATGATGTACTAGGATAAATATTCCAACATGTTAGAGAAAATTCAATAATCAGTGATATAATTTATGAAGATAATTTAAAAGTTAAGATATATATAATCTGGAATAAATGCTATGTCTTAAAAATGTTCTAACTTCCTTGAAACTCCTTTGAGAACTATTAATATCAGTTTCTGAACCTGCTCTCCTACAGTAAGCTGTGTTCCATACTTCCTCAGTTACTCCAATGTTCAAACCTTAAATTTATTACCAATAGTTGTAACTCCCAACTACTCAATTTCAAATATTTCACTCTCCAACCATTATTTCCTATCTTAAGAACCCATTCCTTCAGCAGTATAACTCTAGAAACTCTTGGACTCTCCCAGGATAGTCAGTCCATTGATCCTAACACTTTTTCACTAGCCCTCACTCTTCTTACCTTAGAACATCACATACCACTGATAAGTTATGGGATCTTAAATACAGGAATGATAAAGATGCTAGAAGTCTAAGGCTATCCCGAGAATTGTCTTGGATAATGATTATCCAGGGATGTAAAAAATATCTAGAGAAAGTTAACCAGAATTTTTAAAAGCCCTTTGAATTATTCCTTGCATAACAAATAGAGCAGCTAAGGAAATGGGGATTTCAGCCTAAAGGCCAAAAGGCTCAGAGGTGCTGAGATGGCAAACTCCAGTCTCTGAAACACTGTCAAGTAGCTCTGAAAAGTGTGATGGGATCCAATAAGGGAAAATACTGACAGGTAGAATTCAACTCAACCAAAGAGAAAATGACAAATACTTTTTTTCTCAGATTACAAGCTTCAGTTCAGTTCAGTTCAGTTCAGTCGCTCAGTCGTGTCCGACTCTTTGTGACCCCAAAGGCTTTCTTATCTCTTCTTGCTATTCTCTGGAACTCTGCATTCAGATGCTTATATCGGTCCTTTTCTCCTTTGCTTTTCGCCTCGCTTCTTTTCACAGCTATTTGTGATATCAAGATATCTGAGATAAACATCTAAATATCAAGATAGCTGAGCACTTTCCTGGTGGCTCAGTGGTAAAGAATCCATTTGCCAATGCAAGAGACATGGGTTCGATCCCTGGCCCAGGGAAGATCCCACATGCTGTGGAGCAACTAAGCTGGTGAGCCACAACTATTGAGCCTGTGCTCTAGAGCCTGGGAGCTGCAGTTACTGAAGCCCTCGTGCCCGAGGGCCTGTGCTCTGCAACAAGAGGAGCAGCTGCAGTGAGAAGCCTGTGCACCACAACTAGAGAGTAGCCCCTGCTCTCTGCAACAAGAGAAAGCCCTGCACAGCAGTGAAGACCCAGCACAACCAAAGAAACCAAACAGATAAAGTTCATTTAAAAAAAAAAGATGCTGAGTCTAGGTTTTGCCTCATCACCATAAGATCCACTTACCATGAAAAGGCAACCTCCCAAAGCAAGTCCCAGAGAACAAGCAAGGCTGATTTGGATATGGTAGTTATATACCTTCATGACACTACAGTTAAATAAGGCATGGTACGAGATCCTGAGCCTTTCAGCACCTGTAACCGCCTCCCCCCCCCTCCCCCGGACCACACCCACACCAAAGTAGGTCACAAATGGGCTCAGATACAGGGATATCTGGTGGTATGTGGGAAGTGTCGTTTTCATATACCAAGCATGGCTCCAATTGCTAGTTGTCCCCACTGTTTATTTTAGAAGGGTATAAACCCTACATGTCCCAGTTTCCCCGTGCAGTCAGGACTGGCCACGTGATTAGTTTATGGCCAATGGCATGTGAGCAGAAGTCATGCAAGCAGTTCCCTGGCATGATGTTAAAGAGACAGGGTGTGCACCCTGCCTTCTCTTTCTCACTTCCTGACGGCTGAGCGATCAGGCAATGATGAGAGCTGCAGCCGTATTCTGGGACCCTGGGATGATACCATGTGTTGAGAATGGTAGAGTCACAGCACACTGAGAACCTGGGTGTGCAATACCTTGGCGCCAGTATACTGCTTGTATTGTTACACAAGCAGAAAATATTTTCATAACTATAGTATATAGGCGTCTATGTTATAGCAGCCTGATCTGTATCTTTAACACACCAAGGATGACTTAAATTAATAGATGTATTAATAATACCCACCATTTGTTGTATATAAGCCATGTGCCATGCAGTGTGCTAGGTGCTCTCAATATATATGATTTCAGCTGATCTTTCACAGTAACTCTATTAGGTAGTTATCATCAGTCCTATTTTATAGATTAGGAAACTCAGGCCCAACGAGGTGGACAACACTGCAATGAACTGTTGACAGAGCCATGGGTTGAACTCAAGTGTTTAAACTTTCAATTTTGGGCTCTTCCTATTACCCTGCACTAGGTACTTACTTGCTCTAAGTGAGCTATTTTTTCTCTCTACCAGGTTATTTTTAAGAGCATACCACTTTGAGGTCAAAATTTCTGAGCCACTGATAGTATAAGGAATTATAGATCTGTATTTGATTAAAGCTAAATCCTATCAGAACTGAAACTTCAACTTCTACATTGACTTCATTTTCAAACCAAGGTTTTCTATTAAAAAGAAGAAAAAAAGGAAACATTTAAATCTATTGAACAGCTATTTATGTTTTAAGAACTGTTGTTTTCAAAATATACTCTCCCAAAGGAGAAACATCAGTTCACGTAATTCCCAAATGCCAATTTTCTTGTTAAATCAGTATAATTCTCATCTATTTTCCTTCACTATCCAAGTTTTAGCTCAAAACTCTTTGATTCTCAATATAATTGCTTATTTAGAAATCCCAAGAGAATCAGAAACAATGAAAGAATCCAGTAATATGGTGACGTAGAAATTTAATATAAAGTAAATAGCTTTCCTATATTAAAATAACTAAGTTAGAAGAGATAATGACAGAAAAGATCTTAATTCTATTCTATTTTTTCCTATCCTATTTGAAAATACAAGATACCTAGGGATAGATTTAATAAGAAATTTACAATATGTACATGAAGACTCTTAAATCTTCCAAGAGAGACAAAAGAAGACTTGAAGCACCGCAGAAGCCTCATGGACAGAGGAGCCTGGGGGCTACAGCCCGTGGGGTTGCAGAGTCAGACAATATTGAGCAACTGAGCACATCAGCACAGTCCCGTCATATATTAAAATGTATAATGAAATCATGATAATTAAATCTAGCATTGACCCACGAATAGAAAGATCAATGGAATACAATAAAAAATCTAAAAAATAGATTTGATAAAATGGACTATAATTTTCCCCTTGTTACTATCTGTGCAGGATAAATTTCAAGACCCATAATGGGTGCCTAAAACCTAGGATGGTACCAAACTGTGTATCCATATTTTTCCCTATATATGCATATCTACAATGAAGTTTACTTTATGAATTAGGCATAAGAAGAAGCTAACAACAATAACTTATAATAAAATAGAACAATTACAACAATTACTATATTGAAAATTATGTGAATATGGTCTCTTTTTCTCCCAAAATATCTTCATGTACAAATTTGATGCCTTTTCCATCTTAAATGCCTTAAATGCCTTGTCCTTTTAAGAGACACAGTGGTCATAACTTTTGTAGTTTGAGGTGCAAAAGCAAAACTAGCACAAATTTATTTTTTCTTTTTCACAATTTCATGGATAAAAGAGTCATTCTTACTGTAGATTTTAGCAATCTCAGCATACAATCATACGTTTTTTTGCTTTCCTTCTTTTTTGAGAAGTTTTCACCTTTCACTTAAAGGAAGTACTTTATAACTATTCTTCGGTATATCTAAATTATATAGATATAGATGTGTGCCAGCATCACAACTCTTGTACTTTGGGGCCATCAATAAGTAAAATAAGGGTTAGTTGAACACAAGCACTGATACTGAGATCTGATCTTGTAAGTGGCTACTGAGTGACAACAGGTGGGATATGCTGGACAGAAGGATAATTCATGTCCTGGGTGGGATGGAATGGGACAGTGTAAGGTCTCATCATGCTGTTCACAACAGCACACAACATAAAACTTATGAATTGCTTATTTGTGGAAGTTTCCATTTACTATTTCAGACTTTGGTAGTCTTCAGGTAACTGAAACCATGTAAAGAGAACCTAGGGATAAAGTAGGATGACTGTTTATAAAATTAAAAATGTTTGCAGACCAAAACACTAACATAAGCAAAATCAAAGGAATAAAAACACATAGAAAATAAATATATTCAATTCATTTAACAAAGAGCTTATTTCCCTCATCCACAAAGACTTTCCACAAATTGTTAGGAAAAAGCCCAATAATCCAATAGAAACAAAAGCTACGATGACAGAATTTACAGAAAGGAAATGATGTTCACTCTCACCCAAAATAAGAGTGCTGCAAATTAAAACTTGCCTGAGATACTATTTTTTTCTCTTGAGAATGGCTCAGACCCATAGCACACTGATAACACACTGAAGCAAGGGTAAAACCAGGAGTGTAAAATGGTGCACCCTTGATAACAGGCAATTGTGAACATCCAGCAAGATTAGTAATGTGTATGTGTCCTTGACCCCTGATATCCACTAAAATTACTCAGATGCATATATTATGAGTGGGAAATGATGGGTACATAAATTTATTCCACAGTATTTTTTTGTAAAAGCAAGCAAGCAGATACACTTAAACATCTATAAATAGGGTTCTGGCTAAAGCAAGTAGGGCACATCCATGCAAAGGAATACTGTACAGCTAGAAAATGGAATGAGGAAGCTCTTTCAATGCAAAGAAATAGAGGAAAAGAACAAAATGGGAAAGACTAGAGATCTCTTCAGGAAAATTAGAGATACCAAGGGAACATTTCATGCAAAGATGGGCTCAATAAAGGACAGAAATGCGATGGACTTAACAGAAGCAGAAGATATTAAGAAGAGATGGCAAGAATATACAGAAGAACTGTACAAAAAAGATCTTAACGACCCAGATAATCACGATAGTGTGATCACTCATCTAGAGCCAGACATCTTGGAATGTGAAGTCAAGTGGGCCTTAGAAAGCATCACTACAAACAAAGCTAGTGGAGGTGATGGAATTCCCGGTGAGCTGTCTCAAATCCTGAAAGATGATGCTGTGAAAGTGCTGCTCTCAATATGCCAGCACATTTGGAAAACTCAGCAGTGGCCACAAGACTGGAAAAGGTCAGTTTTCATTCCAATCCCAAAGAAAGGCAATGCCAAAGAATGCTCAAACTACCACACAACTGCACTCATCTCACATGCTAGTAAAGTAATGCTCAAAATTCTCCAAGCCAGGCTTCAGCAATATGTGAACCATGAACTTCCTGATGTTCAAGCTGGTTTTAGAAAAGGCAGAGGAACCAGAGATCAAATTGTCAACATCCACTGGATCATGGAAAAAGCAAGAGAGTTCCAGAAAAACATCTATTTCTGCTTTATTGACTATGCCAAAGTCTTTGACTGTGTGGATCATAATAAACCGGAAAATTCTGAAAAAGATGAGAATACCAGACCACCTGACTTGCGTCTTGAGAAATCTGTATGCAGGTCAGGAAGCAACAGTTAGAACTGGACATGGAACAACAGACTGGTTCCAAATAGGAAAAGGAGTATGTCAAGGCCATATATTGTCACCCTGCTTATTTAACTTATATGCAGAGTACATCATGAGAAACGCTGGGCTGGAAGAAACACAAGCTGGAATCAAGATTGCTGGGAGAAATATCAATAACCTCAGATAAAATTGTCAACATCCATTGGATCATGGAAAAAGCAACAGAGTTCCAGAATAACGTCTATTTCTGCTTTATTGACTATGCCAAAGCCTTTAACTGTATGGATCACAATAAACTGTGGAAAATTCTGAAAGAGATGGGAATAACAGACCACCTAATCTGCCTCTTGAGAAATCTGTATGCAGGTCAGGAAGCAACAGTTATAACTGGACATGGAACAACAGACTGGTTCCAAATAGGAAAAGGAGTACATCAAGGCTGTATATTTTCACCCTGCTTATTTAACTTATATGCAGAACATCATGAGAAATGCTGGACTAGAAGAAAAACAAGCTGGAATCAAGATTGCCAGGAGAAATATCAATAACCTCAGATATGCAGATGACACCACCTTTATGGCAGAAAGTGAAGAGGAGCTAAAAAGCCTCTTGATCAAGGTGAAAGAGAAAGTGAAAAAGCTGTCTGAAAGCTCAACATTCAGAAAATGAAGATGATGGCATCCAGTTCCATCACTTCATGGGAAATAGATGGGGAAACAATGGAAAGTGTCAGAATTTATTTTTGGGGGCTCCAAAATCACTGCAGATGGTGACTGCAGCCATGAAATTATAAGATGTTTACTCCTTGGAAGAAAAGTTATGACCAACCTAGACAGTATATTCAAAAGCAGAGACATGACTTTGCTGACTAAGATCCGTCTAGTCAAGGCTATGGTTTTTCCTGAGGTCATGTATGGATGTGAGAGTTGGACTGTGAAGAAGGCTGAGCACCAAGAACTGATACTTTTGAGCTGTGGTGTTGGAGAAGACTCTTGAGAGTCCCTTGGACTGCAAGGAGATCCAACCAGTCCATTCTGAAAGAGATCAGCCCTGGGATTTCTTTGGAAGGAATGATGCTGGCCACCTCATGCAAAGAGTTGACTCATTGGAAAAGACTCTGATGCTGGGAAGGTACAACCGAGGATGAGATGGCTGGATGGCATCACGGACTCGATGGACGTGAGTCTAAGTGAACTCCGGGAGATGGTGATGAACAGGGAGGCCTGGGGTGCTGTGATTCATGGGGTCGCAAAGAGTCAGACACAACTGAGTGACTGAACTAACTAACTAATTAAGTTGATATAATATTAAGGCGCCATAGTTTATTCAATTATCACTTTATTGAAAGTTATTTGGAGTACCTTAAATATCTTGTTCTTGGAGTAGGTGATGAACTGTGAGGCCTGGAGTGCTGCAGTCCATGGGGTCACAGACATGACTGAGCAATTGAACTGAACTGAACTGAATATATTGCTTTTAAAATAATATCAAAAATAATCTTGTATATTAATTTCTTACTTTTGCCAGGTAAAATTGATATGGATTTCTAACACTAAGATTGTGCAGTCAAAAAGAAATTGTGTATGTGATTTTTGAACTGTGAACTTCCAGATGTTCAAGCTGGATTTAGAAAAGACGGAGGAACCAGAGATCAAATTGACAATGTCTGCTGGATCATCAAAAAAGCAAGAGCGTTCCAGAAAAACATCTACTATTGCTTTGTTGACTATGCCAAAGCCTTTGACTGTGTGGATCACATCAAACTGTGGAAAATTATTCAAGAGATGGGAATACCAGATCACCTTATCTGCCTCCTGAGAAATCTGTATGCATGGCAAGAAGCAACAGTCAGAACTGGATATGGAACAACAGACTGGTTCCAAATACAGAAAGGAGTACATCAAGGCTGTATATTGTCACCCTGCTTATTTAACTTATATGCAGAGTACATCATGAGGAATCCTGGATTGGAAAGCTGGAATCAAGCTTGCTGGGAGAAAAATCAATAACCTCAGATATGCAGATGACACCACACTTATAGCAGAAACTGAAGCACTAAAGAGCATCTTGATAAAAATGAAAGAGAAGAGTAAAAATGTTGGCTTAAAACTCAACATTCAGAAAAGTAAGATCATAGCATCTGGTCCCATCACTTCATGGGAAGTAGATGGGGAAACCTTGGAAACAATGCCAGACTTTATTTTGGGGGGCTCCAAAGTCACTGCAGATGGTGATGCAGCCATAACATTAAAAGATACTTGCTTCTTGAAAGAAAAGTTATGACCAATCTGGACAGTTTATTAAAAAGCAGAGACATTATTTGCCAACAAAGTTCTGACTAGTCAGTACTATGGTTTTTCCAGTAGTCATGTATGGATTTGACAGTTTGGACCATAAAGAAAGCTGAGTGCCGAAAAACTGATGCTTTTGAACTGTGGTTTTGGAGAAGACTCTTCAGAGTTCTTTGGATAGCAATGAGATCAAACTAGTCCATCCTAAAGGAAATCAGTCCTGAATATTCATTGAAAGGACTGATACTGAAGCTGAAACTCCAATACTTTGGCCACTTGATGTGTAGAACTGACTCACTAGAAAAGACCCTGATGCTGGGAAAGACTGAAGGTAGCAGGAGAAGGGGATGACAGAGGATGAGATGGATAGATGGCATCATCAACTCAATGGACATTAGTCTGAGTAAACTCCAGGAGTTGGTGCTGGATAGGAGGCCTGGCATGCTGCAGTCCACGGAGTCACAAAGAGTCAGATACAGTTGAACGACTGAACTGATAGGATGAATATTTTTACATATGTGTAGCATTTTGCATCTGGTCCCCACTGTCAGTGCAGGAAGGTATCAGTTGACTCACCATTCTTCATTCTGCTGCTGTTGCTGCTGCTGCGTCGCTTCAGTCGTGTCCGACTCTGTGCGGCCCACCAGAATCCCCCATCCCTGGGATTCTCCAGGCAAGAACACTGGAGTGGGTTGCCATTTCCTTCTCCAGTGAGATGATGTCAAAGCTTTTATGAGATGTGGTCTACTTTAAATTCTCTTATTATAAAGGAGAATGAGAATTTATTATGTGTTTCTTGGACATTTATAGTTCTTCTACTTTGAAATAATTTTTCATATAACCTTTTCAATTTTTTTTAATGTTTGCTGATCTTATTTTGGGATTGTTGTTATCTTTTCTAAGTTGCAAAATTATTTTTTCTTGTGGGTTTTTTTTTTTTTGGTCTTTGCTTTTGTTGTTTTCCATGCAAACATTTTTTGGAAAAAAATTATTCGAACTTAATAGTTCTTTTAATATAATAGTTTCTTAACTGTACTCCAATAAAATTTGATTTTAAAAGTTTAAAATCTAAAACTTAGTGATTTTGAGTAATTATTAGGAAAACATTTTCCCCTCTGCTCACAAAATAAAAATGTAATCACCTATGTTTTCTTCTACTTGTCTGTTTTCACATTTAGATCTCTGATTTACTTGGATTTTTCCTGGTTTATCATATAATCTAGCAATTATATCTTTATATGTATAGCTATTACCCAGCACCCAATTGTACCAACATGTTTTATTAAAAACTTTTCTGATTTGAGGTGCCTTTTTTTTTTTTATCACATCCCCCAGAAAAGGAAATGGTAACCCATTCCAGTACTCTTGTCTGGGAAATCCTATGGACAGAGGAGCCTGGCAGGCAGGCTACAGTATATGGGGTCGTAAAGAGTTAGACACGACTCAGAGGCTAAACAACAACAACAAATATATCATATACTAAAATTTCATGACACTTGAATATATTTCTGGGTTTTCTATTCTGTCCCATTGGACGTCTATGCATAGGCAAGTACTTGATGATGTGATTAAAGTGGCTTTACACTCCCTATTTTAAGGATTAATCTGCTTTTTCTTGCTTTCCATGGAACTTTATTAGCAATGTTTTAACTCCAGGAAGGAGATATATTTGGATATTATTACTGAGATTGTTTTAAACAAATTTTATCTTGGGGCATATTACCTTCATGACATGTTTGTATTCCAAAGCATATGTTTCTCAATTTGTTCTTGTCAACTTTTGTGTCTTTCTATAGTGTTTTACATGTTGATGTATGGCAAAACCAATACAGTATTGTAAAGTGAAATAAAAAAAAATAAAGTGTTCTTTAGACAGGTTTTGCATATCCTTTGTACAAATGTTTTCCTAAAGAAATTTATCATATTTGTCTGTTTTTAGATGTGATATTTTATTACATTATTGTATATCACAATATTTGCATTGATTTTCTTGAAATTTTACAGATAATCATCCTACTTCCAAAGAAATCCCAGGGTTGATCTCCTTCAGAATGGACTGGTTGGATCTCCTTGCAGTCCAAGAGACTCTCAAGAGTCTTCTCCAACACCACAGTTCAAAAGCATCAATTCTTTGGTGCTCAGCCTTCTTCACAGTCCAACTCTCACATCCATACATGACCACAGGAAAAACCATAGCCTTGACTAGACGGACACAAGTCGGCAAAGTAATGTCTCTGCTTTTGAATATACTATTTAGGTTGGTCATCACTTTTCTTCCAAGGAGTAAGCATCTTTTAATTTCATGGCTGCAGTCACCATCTGCAGTGATTTTGGAGCCCCCCAAAAATAAAGTCTGACACTGTTTCCCCATCTATTTCCCATGAAGTGATGGGACCGGATGATCTTCGTTTTCTGAATGTTGAGCTTTAAGCCAACTTTTTCGCTCTCTTCTTTCACTTTCATCCGGAGGCTTTTTAGCTCCTCTTCACTTTCTGGTTAATTGACTGAATTTAGAGCTCTTCGCTTGACATCAGCTGCTAGGCCCCTTCTTGCACTACCACATGTCATATCGTCTGATACCATTACCTGATACAAATGCAAAGGAAATTACATTTTTTGGGTAACAATGAAAGAAAGAATTCAGTATAACCCATGTACAATTTTAATTAAGGCTGAGATGCAGCATCCAAATAGAGGCAGAAGAATTTTCCATGAGGAGATAGGCTTCTCCATACTTGTACATGTGGTCACGTGACAACCTAGGCTCTGAGGCTTTTCTATGCAACAGTGACTTAAGCACCCCTTCCTGGGCGCCTTCTATATTCTGAGCCAGTTCTCTCCCAGTGTCTCCAACATTTTTTCTCTGTATGTAGCTCTATCTTCAGATTGGCATCTCCCTTGTGGCAGGAGTCTATTTATTACATTGGTTACTGTATCTCTTTCTTGCCTACTTCTGGGAATACAGTCAGAGCTCAGTAAGTACTTGTTACCTGAATAAAAGAGCAGCTATGTTTTTAGTGTATTTATATTATAAAATCTTGGAGTCACTTTCTCCCCTAGTCTTTTTATCCTCTAATTCAGCCAATTTTGGCTGATTCTACTTTTAGAATCTTTTTTAGATCTACTTCTTCCTTCCATTCCAATGTCACTATCTTGGTTCATTTTTTCAATGCTTTTTTCCTTGGAGTTGGTTATAAGAGTTTCCTAAAACTCCTTGCTTCTTTTTGCCTGTACCAATGCTACCTTTATCTTCTAGAGCTCAACTCTGATTATCTCACATCAGAGGCTTCAGAACGCTAGTTTAGACACCACAGCATACCATTCCAATGCTGCAACCCTGGTTCCATATTTATTTCCCAACATCCTTCTATATATTCCATATTCTAGCAAGTCTGCACCTGGTCACATCTGTTACTTCTGGTTTCTTCTCCACTCCATGTTTTTGCTGGTAGTTTTAATACCTGAAATACCTTTCTTTGTCTTGTATATCTGTCTACAAGGCTTAGCTAATTCTACCATGAAATTGTCCTGATTCTGCTCTTGGTTTTCATTTTTTAAAGTAATTTTTCCTGATTTTGAGCTATTACATCACTTATCTATATTGTTTTAGTGGTGTTTACTACTTTCTGTGTATTAGAATTATTCATGTGGTCCATCTACATCTTACCTCTCTACAAGACAGGAAGGTCCTCAAATTCAGGTTGTGTATCTGAATTATCCTTGAAGCATCCTTGTTACATTACAATGTGCTGTACAAAGATATGGCAATAAATATTTATTGAATTATTGTGTAAAACTGCACAGGGGAAGGGTGGACAAGAAGTGGACCATGAGGATCAGTTAAAGGTTAGTAGATGAACTGATCCTGAAGACATGCAAAGAAATTTGAGGAAGCAATGATACAGAAATGAAAGAAAGGTGCCTGTGGGATACCTGGAGAGGCCTTGCCTCTCTGCGTGTGAGATGAGAATAAGGGATTCTGGGCAACAGGGGAGAGGGGGAAGCTGAGGGGGAAGAGTGACTTGGACCAGGCAGTGAAGGTGTCCTTCCTGACAAAATGAAAGAAATGTTAGCAATAGACAGAAGGACAGACAGGAAAGAAAGGAGTGCTGAAGGAAGAGATTACAGTATACTATAATTAAGTCCTGAATCAGGTTGAAGAGGGATGTGGCAACCAAAAAATGCCTGGGCTTGGGGACCAGTGACAAGCTGGCAAGTGTGGATGTTGTTGAGATATAAAAAGAGAGGAATCAGAAGCAGGCAGACTTCCATCAGAGTTAGATCGCTAGGATGACCTTGAGCAAAAATTCTGATACCCAAAGTGCTTTGAGGCTAGGAGCAGAACTGCCTTGGGGTGAGGTGTCTGAGATTGCTTCAAAACCAGAGAAGTGGTCAGGACAGATGTTCAGCTCTGGGAATGGCCTCTAAAAGCACTCATGGTCTTACCAGAAGCCTCTTCATCCAGATGTGATATGTTTTGCATAGCTATTCCAGATGGGAAATACTGATGCTATAAGAAGCAGTTTGTCTAGGTTATACTTAACAGTTCTATCTAGGTCACAGCAGAATTCCTTTATTGCAATTACACGCTGATTTTATGATTCTAAAACAGAGAGGAATTCAACATGGAGGAAACTCCCAAATTCTTTTTCTAGGCTTTTAAATGCTTTACTGAACAAGTCTAATTGCTTAATTTTTCTATTAGAATCTCATCACTAGTTAAATGAATTCAACAGTATTCACTTCAAAGTAATATTATAAAGCTTAATTAATGAATATCTTATTTATAAACCCTTAAAAGAATTGTTTTACTTCTACCTTCAGGATGAAACCAAACCAAACCTGAGTCTTTTTATGTCCATTGCTTTTCAGTCTCTTTTTCTCCCTGTGGGGAAATCAGCACAAACACTATTGGAATTTACCTAAACAAAAGAATGGGGCATTTTCATCATTCCACAATAAAATGGAATTTTTCTTGGAAAGGAGTTGCTTTTCTATTCGGTGTTCAATTTAGACTTGATTTACCTTCTCCCACTGCCTGTCAATTACCTAGGGCTAGGGAACACTTAAGATGTAAGTGGTGAGCAGAGTTTATCTAGGGAGACAGAATCAGGCCAAAGTTGCATATTACATTCATCTTTAAATTTCTGTTCCCTTTGCTGTTTGTGGCCTGTAACTATAGCTACATGGTCAAATACTGTTTTTTCATATCTGCCTCTCTTGGGGTATGTGGGTAAATGCCAAAGAGCAAAATAGCTGGAATAATAGTTTTGAGCAATCTCTCCATGTTTTAAAACCTATTCATTGTATGGGAGCGGATGATAAATCTATGTAGAAATCTTGTTTGGGGCCCATACAAAAATAACCCCACAGTTCTCTGTGGTATTTGGCCATCTCCTGTTTTTTAGTTTCAGGGTGAAACAAGGTTAGATAAATCACAAGCACCATTCTACTGAAGTCAAGATACAACAAAGAAAGAAAGAGTTCATGAAGATCGAGGTCAGACTTACTGAAAATGCAGAGTGGTGAGCTCTAAAAATGGAAGCTTGGTTTTGGCAAAATTGTGAAGCAAGTAAGCTTGCCTTCAATATTCTCTCCTTTTTCCTCTCCCCCCTACACCTCCACTCCTTTCCTTCACCTTAATCCCATTTTGTACATGTTTATCTGGGCATCTGGGCACTTAGCTTTCAGTAAAACCTAAAGTTCTATTGCTATAGTCCTGACCAATGCTTGAGAGAGATGTGGAGAGGTGACTATAGCTTAAATCTAGGCAGAGTCAACGTTGGGCCCATTATATAGATAAATAAAGGGGAATAGCTTTGGCCCAGTGAGGATAGGTGTGGGTATGGGTAGAGATCATTGCTGGAAATGGTATGAGGTATGACTTTAAGATTCAAATGATAAAACTTTTAGGTGCTGGTACAAGTTAGTAAAAGAGCTGTATTGAATCCTTTAAATCATAGAATATGAAGAGTTGCCTGTCCTACTTCTTCTGAAGGCAGGAAAAACAGGTTACTATAGCTGGGGAAAAATATCACTTGGTTGGCATGACCAGTGGTCCTTGTATCCAGCCCAAGACACTACATTTGATTTTCAGAATTAAACTGAACATTTTTCTGAAATTCAGAATCAATTTAATGTTTTCCATACTTAGTTTTCAGCTGAAGCAAGATCAGAAGTGCCAGAATTCTTCTAAGAAAACTACAGTTTGAATATATCCACCACAGTTCTGCAGATTCCAAAAGTTTGGTTAGCCATTAATAATGGCCTCAATAAACTTCATAAAAACATCTACAATTTTGGCTTCTTCTTCTGATAGCATTATAATTCCTTTTGATTTTCCATCTCTAGAACTTTTTGAAGGAATAATAGAGTGCAAAGTGTTTTAAATTATACTATTTACATTCCAAGAACCTATTCTGTGTGTAACTTATTGGCCCATTTTGGAAGGAAAAAATGTGGGTTTTTGCAGAGGATGTATATGACTATATCATTATCATACTGTAAAGAATCATGGGTTGAGAAAATCTGAAAAGAAAATAAGAAAAAGATAAATTTCTGTTTTTATCTTACAGGGCAAATAAATATTGGATTTCTACAAGGGATCTATAAAGTATTTTATAAGCCATAAATCCTTAATCTCCTGAGGAGGGCAGCATGTTAAGTTGGAATAGGAATCAGAAAACATTTCTTCCTCTAACTAGCTCCATAACATTAGGTAAATGTGGCAGGCATTCTTGATTGTCTACCCAAATGCCATTCTTCCAGGCTAATAACTCTCATTGATCAGCTCATCCACAGGTTGATAAATCTCCATTTCCAGGAAGGCTGAGTTGCTCTCCATCCCCTGTGATAAGCAGGTCATAAAATATTCTTTTCTTTGTAGATGAGTGGGCTGGTGATGACCATGTTATCTATTTTGGCCAATAAGATGAAAGAGGAAGTCAGCTGGGGGCTCTCTTGAAAAATAACTTCTTTGCACTTCAAAAAGAACAAGAGACACCATAATAACTAAGTGATCCAACCTAGTCAGAAAAAAAGGGGCAAAGAGATACCACGAGTCTCCTGACATGTTGCCATGTGGTATACATCCTTGAGAGCTAGGAAGTGAGAAATGTACAGCTTGAGTCACTTCATGAGGAAGCAATCAAGTCTGGATTATGGGCCATTTCATTAGACAACTGACTTGAACTTTCCAGAATATCAAAGGCACTTCAAGAAAACGTAAAGGAACTTTACTAAAGTATAGGATATCAAAGATACGTGATCCATGGTTGAATCCTGGGTCAAAGGTGATGGAAGGAGCTTCTCAGAAAGATGTCTTTGAGACAAATGAGGACATTTGAATATGAACTGTATAATAATATCCTGATTATATATGAAAATGTTCTTTTTCTTAGAAGAGTTATACTGAAGGATCTAGTGGTGAACTACCATGAAGTCTGCTCCTTGTTTTCAAGTGATCCAAGATAATTAGAAGGAGGGGCAAAGGGAGAGAGAGCAAAGAGAGAGAGAGCAAATGAGCATATGAATGTGGATTTGCAAGTCAGTAATGTCCGACTCTCTGTGACCCCATGGGATGCTACCCACCAGGCTCCTCTGTCCATGGGATTCTCCAGGCAAGAATACTGGAATGGGTTGCCATCCCCTTCTCCAGGGGAACTTCCTGACCCAGGGATCAAACCTGGGTCTCCTGCACTGCAGGCAGATTCTTTACTGTCTGCTACCAGGAAAGCCAGGAAGTGCAGGTCCACCAGGGAAACCTTGGTCCAGTGATTCACAGAGAAGAAACCACATTACCTGGGAGCTTGTAGAAATGCACACTTCTGGGTCCCGCCTAGAACTACTGAATCAGAATCTGAATTTCAACAAAATCTCCAGGTGATTCTTATGCATGTTGAAGCTTAAGACAGCACTTCTACAGGGTAAGCAGTCTAACCAAACAACCGTATTGTTTTGTGTACTTGAACACATGCCTGAGCCTGCAGAGGAGAATAAATCAGGTATGCCAAGAGAAAGAGAGGAGCAAAATCACAGAGCTCTAGACCAACAGTGAGCACTCCCATTACTATTGTTGCCAAGTGGTGTAAAGCAACAGTCATTATTAACAT
This sequence comes from Madoqua kirkii, assembly GCA_006408675.1. Lineage (NCBI taxonomy): Eukaryota > Metazoa > Chordata > Mammalia > Artiodactyla > Bovidae > Madoqua > Madoqua kirkii. Next base: position 3,692 of record SJYC01117049.1, on the reverse strand, counting down.
CTCTTACAGTTCTGGGGTTAGCTGGTGGCTCTCCTTGGAGTCTCTCATGTGGCTTCAGTCAGACAGTACCCATGGAATCATTTTGATGACTTCTGTCTCAGCGTGTCTGGTTCCTGGGTTAGGAAGACTCAAACAGCTGGACTGGAACAGATGGGGTTCCTTATTCTAAGTGGTCTTTCCCACATAAGCAGCTTCAGGAGACCTGGACTTCTTATATTGAGGCTCAGGGTTGTAATCTGGGGTTCCTTGGGCATCTCTAACTCCATGTGGCCTTTCTAAGTGGTCTTTCCCACATAAGCAGCTTCAGGAGACCTGGACTTCTTATATTGAGGCTCAGGGTTGTAATCTGGGGTTCCTTGGGCATCTCTAACTCCATGTGGCCTTTCTAAGTGGTCTTTCCCACATAAGCAGCTTCAGGAGACCTGGACTTCTTATATTGAGGCTCAGGGTTGTAATCTGGGGTTCCTTGGGCATCTCTAACTCCATGTGGCCTTTCTAAGTGGTCTTTCCCACATAAGCAGCTTCAGGAGACCTGGACTTCTTATATTGAGGCTCAGGGTTGTAATCTGGGGTTCCTTGGGCATCTCTAACTCCATGTGGCCTTTCTAAGTGGTCTTTCCCACATAAGCAGCTTCAGGAGACCTGGACTTCTTATATTGAGGCTCAGGGTTGTAACCTGAGCAAATGTCACAAGAGATTGCCAAGTAAAAACCACAAGAGGTGGCCAAATGAAAACCATATAATTTTCTATGACATGATTTTGCTTCCCATGTCATGGCACTCTGCCACTATGGTTCTCTCTTAGTTGGGCAGTCACAAAAGCCCACGAAGTTTCAAAAGAAGGGTCCTGGACTCCAACTCTTGTAGGAGTGGTAAGGTTCAGGAAGAGATATGGATGTAAAACATTGCTGTGACCATTTCGGAAAATGCAATCTGCCACAGAAAATAATCTCAATTCTGGACCATCACAAAATGATGTCCAATCGTACTTGTTTTTGTTAGATACCTTGTCTCTTTCCAGAAGGTGCACTTTTTCACTTTGGGTGTGTGCATGCCTGAGACAGTGGGTTTCTGTTACTTAGAATCAAAATAGCCTTGACAAATGGGTATAAGTAATGATTTCAGACATTCTTCTGTAGACACATCTGTCTTCAAAATGAATCCATTTCAATCCTTATCTTATTCTAGCAGGTCATGATTAGATTGCTGGGAAGCACAGATAATCTCTTTGACTGATACATAGAAAAAAATCAGTGCAATGTGATTGCATGGTAGAATCCTTGTAACAGCAAGATAATTAGCAAGGCTGGCCAGGCTCATGTGGCAGACTTAAGTAGCAAGCACTGTGACTGATTTTGCAGCTAACAGACTGTTGTGGCTAAGAGTCTGCTGCAGGGAGCCATTTGAGCAGTGCTTTTCTGGGTGCAGTTTAGGAACTGAACACACCCAATGACATCATTAAAATGAGGATTCTTTGGCTCTAACAGAATCACTAGTATATGGAGCCCAGGAACCTGCATTTCAAAACCACCTTTATGAAACTCTTCCTTTAATCTGTACTTCTCAAACCTCAATGTCAGTCTGGGATGGGGAGTGAGGATCTGCCTTTTTAAGATGCTCCCTGGAGATGCTGAGGCTCTGGTCAGCAGATCATACTCTGAGTAGCAAGACTTTAAAACAAGACCTCAAAGTGTGATCCTGGCATCAGAAGCATCTAATCCTCTGGGAATCTGTTAGAAATGTGGATTTTTAGGTCACACTCCAGACCGACTGAATCAGAAACTCTGGGGATGGTGAGACCCAGCAATTTATAGTTTAACAAGCCCTCCAGGAAATTCTGAAGCACACTCGAGTTTGAGAACCACTGCCCTGAGGAACATTTGATTGCTGAAGAGCAGTGATCCCCAAACATAGCTGATCGAGTTTTGAGAGACCTATTCAAGAGAATTCAGTTTTATAGGTCTGGGCTGAGCCCAGTGCTTCTGAAGTCAACCATGGTGGGGAACCACTACCTTAAAGTGACTAGCAAGACAGGGATCCCCAGGAAAGGTGAATAGAGTTGGGGGAGAGAGCTACGGAGGAGAAAAGAAAGAGATCAATATAGGAGATTCAGTTCCTTAAGTAATTACTGTGTGACAAACCTTCAGTAAAGGTTTTACACAATGTCATTTAATTCTCAGGAGTGCCTTTACATGGCAAGTACTATTACCTCCATTTGATAAATCAAAGACTAAAGATTAAAGTTGGTAAATAATTTGTCTGAAGGCAGCTGGTAGTGAAGCCAAAAATTAAAGCCAAGCCTCTTTTACTTGAAATCTGGAATTAGAAAAGACTTTACAAGGTGACTAAAAGAAGTCTGGAAATCACGAAGAGGGGAGCGGAAAGAGACCACGATGGGCTGTGAGGTATTTAATTAATGGTATACGTGTTAATTTCCCACTAGACGATGACCACATGGAAAGATCCATGCTGTCCTTTTTTTATTCTTTTATTCAATCAGCAAACACTTATTGAGACCCCACAACGTACTAGATGCTATCTTATGTGTTGAGGATAGATAAAGTGGTGAAAAAATGTCTTCTCAGTACCTACTAAAGCAGATGTCACACATGCTCTGTAATTATTGCCTTAAGCATTATCTATGGATGGATAATCTAGAATAAGTGTAGAATTTGTCATAGCTCAGCTATTGAGTTAATGTATTAGTTAGGTCTAATTACATAAGATTCTAATTTCTTTTCCTACCATCTTTTACTCGGGAGGGGAGAGAGGATATTGATGCTAATTAATAACACAACCAGCAGACTAAGAAAAGGAATATGTTAGTTAGCAGCCATGAGAAAAGTCTTCAAGGAAGAAAGCTGAAATAAATTCAACTGAACTGCTATAAACGAGACTCTGGAATTAACTAAAACATTATTGATCTGGGTTTTCTTCTTGCCTCTGTTTATGTGAATTATGGAGATTGCTGAACATCTTTCAAAGATTTCTTCCAAACAGACTTCCCTGAAACTCTTTCCAGCAAAATTTTAAGTGTTCCTAGACTGAAATTAGACATAGTAGTCAAGAACTTTTAAAATGAAGATATACTTAGGAGTCAAAATAAAATAGACTTATCAAATATGTTTAATTTTAAAATATTCTGTGGAAGATTTGATTTGCTTTACTAATATTAACAATGGAATGCCTAAAGGGTACCACAGGCTACAAATATCTACCCTGTCAGTTGGCAGAGGTTGATGTGTCCCTTGATAGTGTTCAAAGTCTCCTCTCCTGATAAAGATGATGGTGAGCTATTGGTACTTCAGATAATGTTTTAGAGTCTCACTCCCTGACTCCCTCAGGAAGCTCTTCAAAAAGGAACAGTGTTGCTATTGTTTAGGTTTGAGAAGATTAAGAGGCAAAATATCAGTGATCTATTCAATAAGAATCTTTACTACCTTTGTGATGGTTACCAACCCTGTTCTTCAAGTAGGTTATTTATAAAAATGTTAACATGCACAGTGTACCTCAGGTGGGGACTGTAAGAGAGGGAATGGTATTCATGGGCATTTGATGTATACGAACCCATTTTAGAGATACCAAGGGAAGATTTCATGCAAAGATGGGCACAATAAGGGACAGAAATGGTGTATACCTAACAGAAGCAGAAGATATTAAGAAGAGTGGCAAGAATACACAGAGAACTATAT
>SJYC01117048.1:0-14490 GCA_006408675.1 Madoqua kirkii | reverse complement strand
AAGGGAAGATTTCATGCAAAGATGGGCACAATAAGGGACAGAAATGGTGTATACCTAACAGAAGCAGAAGATATTAAGAAGAGTGGCAAGAATACACAGAAGAACTATATAAAAAAGATCTTCATGACCCGGATAATCATGATGGTGTGATCACTCACTTAGAGACAGACATCCTGGAATGCAAAATCAAGTGGGCCTTAGGAAGCATCACTATGAACAAAGCTAGTGGAGGTGATGGAATTCCAGTTAAGCTATTTCATATCCTAAAAGATGATGCCCTGAAAGTGTTGCACTCAATGTGCCAGCAAATCTGGAAGACTCAGCAGTGGCCACAGGACTGGAAAAGGTCAGTTTTCATTCCAGTCCCAAAGAAAGGCAATGCCAAAGAATGCTCAAACTATCACACAATTGCACTCATCTCACATGCTAGTAAACTAATGCTCAAAATTCTCCAAGCCTGGTTTCAACAGTACATGAACCGTGAACTTCCAGATGTTCAAGCTGGATTTAGAAAAAGCAGAGGAACCAGAGATCAAATTGCCAACATCTGCTGGATCATTGAAAAGCAAGAGAGTTCCAGAAAAACATCTATTTCTGCTTTATTGACTATGCTAAAGCCTTTGTCTGTGTGGATCACAACAAACTGTGAAAAATTCTGAAAGAGATGGGAATACCAGACCACCTGACCTGCCTCTTAAGAAATCTGTATGTAGCTCAGGAAGCAACAGTTAGAACTGGACATGAAACAACAGACTGGTTCCAAATTGGGAAAGGAGTACATCAAGGCTGTATATTGTCACCCTGCTTATTTAACTTATATGCAGAGTACATTATGAGAAGCGCTGGGCTGGAGGAAGCACAACCTGGAATCAAGATTGCTGAGAGAAACATCAATAACCTCACATATGTGGATAACATCACCCTTATGGCAGAAAGTGAAGAACTGAAGAGCCTCTTGGTGAAAGAGGAGAGTTAAAAAGTTGGGTTAAAACGCAACATTCAGAAAGCTAAGATCATGGCACCTGGTCCCATCACCTGATGGTAAATAGATGGGGAAACAGTGGAAACAGTGAGAGACTTTATTTTGGGGGGGTCCTAAAATCACTGATGCAGATGGTGACTGCAGCCATGAAATTAAAAGATGCTTGCTCCTTGGAAGAAATGTTATGACCAACCTACACAGCATATTAAAAAGCAGAGACATTACTTTGCCAACAGAGGTCTATCTAGTTAAACCTATGGTTTTTCCAGTGATCAGGTTTGGATGTCAGAGTTGGACTATAAAGAAAGCTGAGTGCCCAAGAATTGATGCTTTTTAACCGTGGTGTTGGAGAAGACTCTTGAGAGTCCCTTGGACTGCAAGGAGATCCAACCAGTCCATCCTAAAAGAAATCAGTCCTGAATATTCATTGGAAGGACTGATGTTGAAGCTGAAACTCCAATACTTTGGCCACCTGATGCAAAGAACTGACTCATTGTTAAAGACCCTGATGCTGGGAAAGATTGAAGGCAGGAGGAGAAGCGCACAACAGAGGATGAGATGGCTGGATGGCATCACTGACTCAATGGACGTGGGTTTGAGTAAATTCCAAGATTTGCTGATGGACAGGGAGGCTTGGCGTACTGCAGTTCATGGGGTTGCAAAGAGTTAGACACACCTGAGCAACTGAACTGAACTGAACATCATTTTAGGATAAAAGTGTCACCAAAGATGACAAGTAATGTTCTCAAGACCACTCAGCTAATAAACGTACACCTAGGATTGCTTGACTTTTTAGCATTAGGTTGTTCCCCAGTATATGAAGGAAGAACTTTTCAGAAAAAGAACCTGCTCTGTTTGAGGGAGATATGCAGGAAAATTATGTTAGTTTCTATTATTCAAAGTTAGTAAAGTTTCTAATAGATCTGCAATCACTGCCTCCCTATTGAAAATGTAGGAACTGGTATAGATCAGACATTGGCTTTATTTCCTGTGCTATTCGGAACGGCAGACTGCCAAGTATGCTTTGCTCGGATCATTTGCTCTGTGAAACCTTTCCTCACTTCTCTCTGTGCTTCCCGTGTGTCTACCCAACTCATGTTTTTCTCATTAAACCATAGCTTCCTGGGAGCAGGATGGTACTTTTCTTTATTGCTTCACTACTGGCTGTTGGAAGAATGAATCAAAAGATTGTTTTTCGGAGGTACCTGCATTACCAGCAAGCTCAATCTTCTGGCAGCAGACTAGAAATTTTAAAAACTTTACTGAGCACCTAATACACTCCAGGCAGAGTGGATAAACCATCGGTGAAAAAACAGACCATCTGGACTAGGGCATTTTTGCCATAGAGCTCCAGGGGCACCAATCACACCAATGCCACCTGGGAGTATGCCCCACAGCCCTCTGGTGTGCTTCTTTGCTCAAACTGTCACAAGTCATAGGATTCCACATGCCCACAGAAACCAACGCACTGTGTCTACACAGCAATGTGAAGGCTGAGCATGTGTTGATATTACCCCATCCCATCTATAGATTCAGGACTGTTGAACATCACGAAGTTTAGCGAAGGCACAGCGGAGGGCAGGAGGATGTGTCCTTTCAGAGGATCGTCCTATTAAACACCCCACCCCAAGCCAACGCACTGTCATCTCAGGCAGGAAAACTCTGTAACTCCCTGACACTTTGAACTTGCAGCTGTTGTGTGTCTTCTTATTTCTCTCTGCTGTTCTAGAAAGAAGAGGACACAGCCCCCACGTCCACTGCGATGTGAGCCAGACGCCGGAGCCTGTGCACCTCCTCGCCCCTCCCGTCGCTTCTCTTTTGTTTGCGGTTCCTCCCAATAATCTTTCATAAAATGTCTGAACATCGTAGGAGGTTTCTCGTGGATCCATATACTCTTGCTTTCAAAATAACATTTCATCTCCCTGACTCACAGGCAGAGTGGGAAAAAAAAAAACACACCAAAACAAACCCCTACACATTCGAAATAATCCACAAGGAAAGCCTGCGTTGGAAATCATATTGCCATATAATTATCCTGTTTACAATCTCTCGTACATCTTTTCTCATAGAAAAATGCAGGTTTGGAAACAAAGCAGGAAAAAGATGCCAGAAAACCCTGGCAAGGCTCTGACCACTGCCTGCTTAGGAGTGGCCGCGGAGGGAGAGAAATGTGTTTGCAATTAAGGCTGCCCAGAGCAGGTCCGATTACATCTGCACGCAGCCAAGCTGAAGAGATTTCCAGAGTGAACTTGTCGTGTGGGCCTAAGTGGATACAAGGCAACACCGGCTGGAGCCATTACAAGGAAATAAATGGGGCCTCCACCTCCTGGACTCCTGTTACCCAGACCTGGGCTCACTCCTGCCTCTTGAATGGAGAGGAACAAAATCACCAGCATGTCAGGCCCTCTTATGTTATACTTCACGAGGTTTTCATGCGCTTTACAGCTACAGACAAGAAGGGCAGAAATGAGAGTGTTGTGAAGTGGTTTCCATCTAGGTGTGATGGACAGAAAGACCAGGGGACCTTAAAGGGATGCCAGCAAAACTCTGAAACAGCCGAAGCCTCACCACGACCCAACCCTGCTTCTGGGAGCAACATCTGTGCTGTGCTTCCAGACCCTAAAGGCGATTCTTTACTCCCCAGCTAGCTGGATGACAACTAGCTCAGACCATTCTCAGGGGCAAAGTTCTCTGGAAAGAATGAAACACTATCAGGACTTCTCTTTCTTGCCACAGTTTCCCGATACAAAATGCCCCAGCAATTCTACTGCCACTCCCTCAGGTAAACGACAAACACACAGCTTTGAGCTTCTCATGGTGATAGATCTGTCGGCTTTTGGTTTCATTCTGAGTGTACACGTGTGTGAGTGTGCGCATGTCTGTGTGTTGCATCCCACATATTCCTCATGAGACAGAAGATAGGGTCTTACAGTCATTGAAAAGTGTAGCCGCTCCATTTCCCTGACCATGCCCTTCCTCTGTGCCTTCTCATGCTTTTTAAACCTTTTTTACCAATCACAAGTTGTACCCATGTCTCAGGTCTCCTGCGCTGGCAGGTGGATTCTTTACCACTGGCACCACCTGGGAAGTCCTGTAATAATGCTACTTTCTATGAAATCTTTACTTAGAGATTCCTAAAGCCTTTTAAGAGGCAGTTTAAAGACATAATTCACACACACACACACATGTGCGCGGAACACCTCCCAACTAATACCAACTACTACCACTGCTGCCAACATAGAGATGAAGACAGCAATTCTAAAAGGGTTTACATTTCTATAATAGTCTACTTTTTATTGTCAATTTACCGAGCTGATTCTTTAGTAAACAGAACCTATTTTAGCTAACTACAGTGTGTTTCCACTTACAAATGATCTTGTGTATACATTTTTCAGTCAGAGGTCATTTTTGTAAATGGTGTCTCTAATAGTATGCCCAGATAATACAGAATGGAAATTGGGATATTTAAGAGTAGCGAGGCACTATTTACAAATTTCCTGGGACAGTAGCCATTAACTGGCACCATAGCCATTAACTGGCACCATTGTGGACAAACCAGTTCGTGCGCCCTCCTTACTCTTAAGTGACTGTCTAAATTTATGGATCTGTGGTCAACAGGGCTCTCTGGATTGCAAAACTCTGTTTTTTTACACAATCTTGTCTTCCCCTTGTGTCCTCATCTGACGTGGTTGTCCAGAGTCCTAACCCAAAACCAAGAAAGGGACCTGAGAAGGAGAAGTCCTGTGATTTTTGAACCTGAGCCCCCATCTGGAGCAGCTTCATGATTTCCACCGTTGTCTGGATTAGGTGTCTTGGACAGTCTAGAAAAAATTATCAAGAAGATGGTTTTAGGGAACTTTGTTATATTATCACCAGAAAGGGGGGCATATTACAATCTGAGGGGCAGTGAAAGCCCTTTGTAAGCCAGTGAGAATCAAAAATTTCCAGATTTTGTTTCCACCATTTAACACTTTTCCATGTTTTCTCAAATGAAATTGTCTTCAGGACTTTATATCTCCCTTTAGGCAGACACGTTTTGCTGATGGGGTGAGAATTCCCAGTAGTATAGCTAAAAGACAGGGTATTAACATGCTTCTTTGTATTTAAGTGCTATTACAGCAATGCCAGTAATAAATGAAGAATGCTGCCTCTACCTGCCTCTTGCTACAATTTTCAGAAGCTGATTAAATATTTGCATGATGTGGCCACGGTCTTGAATAATGCCTCAGAGGTCGGTGAAGAGCAGCTCTACCCTCTCCTTCCCTCTCTGTGGCTGATGAAAACACATTTAGCATTAAACTCAGCAACGTGGTAACACAAGGATGCAATAGCTTTCCTCTAATGACTCACTGCTCTCTATTTTAAAATGTAAGAACCTTTGTAGAAAATGATAAAGTTATGATGTGCCTAAACTTTTCGTATTATTGCTTCCTTTTCCCTTGTCACATAGCTAGGCATTAATTTCTAATGTTCAGTCTTTAAGTCGTGTCCAACTCTTTGCAGCCCCGTGAACTGCAGCACAGGCTCCTTCACTATCTCCTGGAGTTTAATGGAGATTCAAAAATCAAAATGTTCTTTATATAACTGTCAGGGATGACTCTGGATATTTCGTTGACGCTTGCAGCAATGGTAAGAAGGCAGAATGAGAAGGTCTTCAGGAATGCTAGGGTGATGAAATGTGGTGGGTCGAACTGTCTTTGATGTTATTCATCCACGCTTCTCATAACAAACATCGTTTGCTTGACATTGCAGGGGAGTGAAGTGTTCCATGTAAACACATTTTTCAGACAACTGAAGCCAACTCTTTCTTATGCCAACACCTTTACATTTTAAGGTAAGACTGTGGATAAAAATCTTTCTAAAATAGACAATAGGTTCTTGCCTTGTTAAGCAGAGCAAAGAAAATACAAGGCATATTTTCTTTTTGATTCAGGGATACCTAATAGTGTTGTCAACTCTGGAGCAGAAGGGTTTGTTTTTTAAGCTTGTTTTGTTTATAATGTATATCCTGCTGCTAAGTCACGTCAGTCGTGTCCGACTCTGTGTGACCCCATAGACAGCAGCCCACCAGGCTCCTCTGTCCCTGGGATTCTCCAGGTAAGAACACTAGAGTGGGTTGCCATTTCCTTCTCCAGTGCATGAAAGTGAAAAGTGAAAGTGAAGTCGCTCAGTTGTATCCGACTCTTAGCGACCCCATGGACTGCAGCTCACCAAGCTCCTCTGTCCGTGGGGTTCTCCAGGCAAGAGTACTGGAGTAGGTTGCCATTGCCTTCTCCGAATTTATATCCTACTTATCCCTAAATAGAATTCAAGGTAAAATGCAATAAAACTGCACACAGTGGGCCAGGTTAAGCCCTCTGAAAGATATTTAGAGTTTAGATATAGTTTATATAAAAGCTAGATGCGTATATTTTCAATATCAGGCAGCAAAAGGGACATCTTGCTTTGAAAAACAGACAAGTGGGCTTATTTATTTTCCTTTAGATGGAGTGCTATCTCACATCCATATGGAAGTAGCCTAGAAGGAAAGTTTGCTTGAGCAGCTACAAAGTAACCTTATAGCTCATTGATCTTATAATGATATCACAGCTCATTCTATAGTACTTGGGAAAAAACATCAGTGTTAGCTAATGTTAACACCCTTCCCAATAACATCAGGTTACATTCCCAGAATTCCTTGTCTCCTGTCACCCAACAGGGCCTCTCATCTTCCTCTCAGCCCTTGGCCTCTCTCATTCATCTTCTTCTCCAAAACCCTTATACAGATCTTCCTCAACTTATAGGATTACATCCAAATAAAACCATCGTAAGTTGAAAATATAAATTAAAAGTGTATTAACTACACCTAGTTATGACCAATCTAGATAGCATATTAAAAAGCAGAGATGTTACTTTGCCAACAAAGGTCCGTCTAGTCAAGGCTATGGTTTTTCCTGTGGTCATGTATGGATGGGAGAGTTGGACTGTGAAGAAAGATGAGCACCAAAGAATTGATGCTTTTGAACTATGGTGTTGGAGAAGACTCTTGAGAGTCCCTTGGACTGCAAGGAGATCCAATCAGTCCATCCTAAAGGAGGTCAGTCCTGGGTGTTCATTGGAAGGATTGATGCTGAAGCTGAAACTCCAGTACTTTGGCCACCTCATACGAAGAGTTGACTCACTGGAAAAGATCCTGATGCTGGGAGGGATTGGGGGCAAGAGGAGAAGGGGACGATGAGATGGCTGGGTGGCATCACCGACTCAATGGACATGAGTTTGGGTAAACTCTGGGAGTTGGTGATGGACAAGGAGGCCTGGAGTGCTGTGATTCATTAGGTCGCAAAGAGTCAGACACGACTGAGCGACTGAACTAAACTACACTGAACATCATAGCTGACCCCAGCCTACCTTAAAGGTACTCAGAACAATCTTTTAGCTCCCAGGTTGGCAAAATCCTCCAACACAAAGCCTGTTTTATAATAAAGTTGAATATCTCATGGACTTTACTGACCACTGAAAGTATAAGACAGAGCACCTGTAAGTGTGTTGGTTGTTTGCTCTCTTGATAGTGTGGCTGCCTCACATCACAATAGAAGATTATACCACATATCACTAGCCCAGGAAAAAGTCAAAATTCACAATTCAAAGTGTGGTTTCTACTGAATGCTTATCACCTTCCCACCATCATAAACGGGAAAAACTGTAAGTGGAGCCATTGAAAGTTGGGGACCATCTATATCCTATCACTACCTCTTCCATGATCCACTCTTTCTTCCACCTCCCACTAAGCCAGGACTTAAGTAAACATTGCTTCCTCAATGTTTTCTTCTCTCCAAAATATGTATGACTAAGTCCATTCTTGCTTTTCTGATAAAGAGGATGAGGGACAATTTGAAGAGATTTGAAACATCATAGCTGACCCCAGCCTACCTTAAAGGTACTCAGAACAATCTTTTAGCTCCCAGGTTGGCAAAATCCTCCAACACAAAGCCTGTTTTATAATAAAGTTGAATATCTCATGGACTTTACTGACCACTGAAAGTATAAGACAGAGCACCTGTAAGTGTGTTGGTTGTTTGCTCTCTTGATAGTGTGGCTGCCTCACATCACAATAGAAGATTATACCACATATCACTAGCCCAGGAAAAAGTCAAAATTCACAATTCAAAGTGTGGTTTCTACTGAATGCTTATCACCTTCCCACCATCATAAACGGGAAAAACTGTAAGTGGAGCCATTGAAAGTTGGGGACCATCTATATCCTATCACTACCTCTTCCATGATCCACCTTTCTTCCACCTCCCACTAAGCCAGGACTTAAGTAAACATTGCTTCCTCAATGTTTTCTTCTCTCCAAAATATGTATGACTAAGTCCATTCTTGCTTTTCTGATAAAGAGGATGAGGGACAATTTGAAGAGATTTGATTTGATTAAATAGATTAGTGGACTAGTTCAGTGGATTTAGTCAAATTAATGGGTCAGAATACACAAGAGAAAGTATTGGTGCTGTTAATGGGTTTTCAGGTTTATTTAGTAGTCTCTATTGGCAAAAAAATTAATTGCTAATTACTCCAATTATCTGAGACAGAATATGAGCATCACAGGTGTGCATAATGATGAAGACTTGACCATAGCCACCTGTCATCAGAAACTATGCAAACCCTCAAACAATGACAGTAACAACAATAACAAAAGGAAAGACGGCAATTCATTCTTGGGTAGCTGAACTGAAAAAGGAGAACTGTTCATTCACAGCTCTTCAGCCCCCTCTCTGGATATTATAATCTGTGTTGCCTTGGTTCCCTTCATGTGAATCTGTTTGTCTTATGGTGACTCTTAAAATTAAGTTTTCTAGTTTAGTTTATGACTGTTTAATGCTTATTGCTAAGAACAACAACTTACTTGAGTTGGCCCATATTTAGAGCCACATATATTTATGGGAAAAGTATTTAGCAGGACTCAAATTTTGTGTGAAAAATACTTTCAAGCTGTGTGTATAACTTCAGGAAATTCCACAAGGATGTGAAGGTATTCAGAGGTCCATGTCATCTTGCTCTTGGCCCTCTCTCCTTTTTGTGAGAGCAAAAGAAGAGAAGAAGCTCCTAGCTCAGACCTTGGGCCCAGAATAATTGGAAGCACTTTAGGGAAATAACAAAGTGTTATTCAAGAAGGGCTTCCCCAGTGGCTCAGTGGTAAAGAATCCTCCCACCAATGCAGGAGATTCAGGTTTGATCCCTGGGTTGGAAAGACCTCCTGGAGAAGGAAATGGCAACCCACTCTAGTATTCTTGCCTGGAGAATCCCATGGACAGAGGAGCCTGGAGGGCTATAGTCATGGGGTCACAGAAAAGCTGGACACAACTTAGAGACTAAACAACAACAACATTCTTCAAGAAAAGGCTGGCAATTCCTGATATATGAGACATTTACATACTCACTGTCTTATTATTTACTCAGTCTCCATAATGGCTTGTTGAAAAGTGAGGCGTTTTATGCATGATAGTAGTTTGTATGCAATAGAAGGGGGAGTACTAGGGGAAGTAACAGGAGGGGAAGGAGGTACACATCTGTCCTTCTAAGAGTTACTAGGTTAAATCAAACAATATGTCACTTTCCCTAGATGATAGTTTTATATCTATTAATACAGCTGATGTAATTGGTTGAGTGAAGTCCTTTTAAACCAGATTATCACTTCATTACTATTTTATTTGGTACTAGTTAAGGCTGAGTGCCAAAGAATTGATGCTTTTGAACTGTGGTGTTGGAGAAGACTCTTGAGAGTCCCTTGGACTGCAAGGAGATCCAGCCAGTCCATTCTGAAGGAGATCAGCCCTGGGATTTCTTTGGAAGGAATGATGCTAAAGCTGAAACTCCAGTACTTTGGCCACCTCTTGCGAAGAGTTGACTCACTGGGAAAGACTCTGATGCTGGGAGGGATTAGGGGCAGGAGGAGAATGGGACGACAGAGGATGAGATGGCTGGATGGCATCACAGACTCAATGAACGTGAGTCTGAGTGAACTCCAGGAGATGGTGACGAACAGGGAGGCCTGAAGTGCTGCGATTCATGGGGTCGCAAAGAGTCGGACATGACTGAGCGACTGAAGTGAGTGAGTGAGTGCCATTGGTTGATGGATATAAACCTCATTAATTGAATATCGTGTTGTATCTTAAGCCAGGGTTTACAAAGATGGAAAGAAATATGTCTCACTGTCAAGTTGCTTAGTCTAGCAAGAAAATAATGAAAAGTGAAGGCGTTAGTTGATCAGTCATATCAGACTCTTTGCTGTCTCACAGAATGCAGCCCACCAGGCTCCTCTGTGCATGAATTTCTCCAGGCAAGAATACTGGAGTGGGTAACCATTCCCTTCTCCAAGGGATCTTCCCAACCTGGGTTTCCTGCATTGCAGGCAAATTCTTTACTGCCTAAGCCACTAGGGAAGCCCAGTAAGAAAGTATATGGCCAAGCAAATCTTAAAGCCCAATAAATAATTGCTATAAAGGAGAACTTTTGAGATGTTTTCAAAATCCCAGATAGCTTACTTCTTATTCTCTCTGAATTTGAGGTAGGTAAGTAAATCAAAGGAGTCAGATAGGAATCAAAAGAAGGCTTTCTTGCTAATAATGTATTAAAGAATATGGCTTAAACCCAAGACCACTAGGCTTTACTTGCCCCGCAACTGACCCTCAGGGAGTGGTGAGCAGAGCAGTTGCTCTGGTTAGTACAGACAAGATAGTGGAAAACAAAAAGGAGATTGTGGTTTGTTTGTAGGGAGTCAGGTCCAGGGAGCTTTTGAAAGGCTGAGTTTCTAATGGGAATATGGCCTTGTATCCAGTCTCACCAATGAGGTAAGCCAGTTCTCTTCCCATGGGAATAAAGAGAAGGGGTGGTAGGGTCTTCTAGCGCTATGCCTTCCAGGGTTTAAAACTTTCCAGATTTGAATGGCTGGTTCTTTGAGGGGTTTGCATCTAGTATTCTCCTTACCAAGTGGGAGGGAGAGGTGAAGAAGCTGGTGCACAGAAAGTGCAAATACAGAGGAAGCATTCTCGCAAGTATCTGCCTGCTGACTCTCTAGGCTCTGGGAGAGAAGTTATGGGATGAAGAAGGTACACAATGCATTTTCCAAAGAGGAATCTATATAAATCCTAGGCCCCCAGTTGTAAGGTAAATAGGAGGCTTTTGTTTGTTGATACCATCAATGATGTTGTTGTGCATCTGTGCCTTCAAATAAAAAAAGCATGCATACTATTATTACAGCAGTACCTTCAGTAACACAACATACGTTAATGTACTCGCATTATGATGCTGAACTCCTTTGTGGGGACCCACGTGATCCTTTTGTGATAACCATGCAAAGAATTTTCCTCTAAGAATGAAATCTTTTACATGTAATTTTAGATTGAAATGCAGTAATTTATCTGCAAAAGACTTTTGCATATGTGATAGAGGCTGCTCCAAAATAAGTAACAGATGTGTAAAGGCTCAATTGAAACACAAATATGTGCCGGGCATTCTTTAAATATTAAAATTTGCCATTCTAAGAGATGTGTCAGAAATTTAGTCTTTTATGTCTGTCTATTTCTATTTAGTCATGAGCCAAATATGATAGAGAAATCTCCAAAGAACATCTCAGCTGAAGTTTAGAAGGCAGTGATCCAGATTGTCTTTTGGAGAATGCCAAATGTAAATTCTAAAGCAAATGTAGGCCAGAAATAAATGATTATAGCCAAATATTACATAGAATACTGCCCTGGGTGCTCATGCACCATTCTGACTCTGCTCCTTGGCCACTGAACTTGTTTAGCTGTGCTAGGAACTTGAGTTGCATGAGTGCTAAAGTCTTCAATGTATCTTCCCAGCCTTAACTAACTTGTTTATGCGCAAGAACAAATGTAACTGGTATTAGAATCAAATCTCAAGACAAACTTTAGAAATAAGATTATTGGAAATGCTTAATTCAGACATTCAATATCCTAGAAATAAGATTTTAGAATCCTTTGTCCTTGTAAAACTAAGTTTCTTTGCCTCTTCCAAAATTGTATAATGTACTGGTAGATTCTCTTTTGAGCATGAGTATATTTAGGGAGTATTAAAGTCTTATCATATTTTATTGAAACAACTGTTCAGTTTGCACAGATGTACACCTGAATTAGCACACTTTTGGAAGGAGTAAGCAAACTTTATTTGCTCAAGATACCTGTAACAGGCATTTTATTTCATTAAAATGTCTGTCCTCAGCCCTGTTCAGTGAAATGATCTGCTACATTGCCTTCCCTAAAAGACCAAATAATAAACAAGTGAATTAAAATTTTTTCATTTATGTGAGACAGAAACATCAATGTCACCTCCACTAAAAGTTACCCAGAAAACTAAGAAAAAGTTTGAGACGTCGCAGTTGTAGAAGTAATTGTGTAATGTCTTTTCACTAAGTTTTCAGACTGTTCCAGCTTCCACTGTGGTTTAATTTAGCAGAATGCTACTCAGATGATAAGGATTAATTTGCTGTGACCTATTTTCTTTAACCTTTATATGACCTTTTTTTTTTTAGATCTACTTTTTCTCTTATTCTACCTGCCTTCTACCTTGCACAGCCATGAGTAACTTCAAAGCAATTCTCTGTCTGATACTAGGTTTTGGTTACATGGCGATTCATTCTACTATATAAAACGACGTTTGCTTATAAACCTTCTCCCCAAAAATAGGGGCAAAAGGAGTCATTAAAATTTTTCCTATGTTTTTCTTAGCAGGGAAATGTTTGGAACAGGAAAAATGTGGATTCTTTACATGCAGTGGCAGATTTTCTGTCAGCTATTTATAATTCACATTTCTCCCCATGTACTTGAGATAAAAGTCACTTTTAAAAATAGAGGCTATAACTTTTAAAACTGAAATCAATAGTCAGAAATCTCTGGAAATAAATTAGGGCAGACACTTCATTGGTTCTTGTTCACTTTCTCTCTCCATGACCCTTTTTATTTTTAAAAAGTGCTGCAGGATGTTTTTCACAAGTTTCTCTTTCTTTCAAAGCTTATTATTTTTAACACTATAAACACATTCACTCTAAATGTAATTATGACACACAGAATCCACACATGGGTTATATGAATAAGCCCTAAACATGTTTAAAGATAACTTTAAATGAAATGCCTACATTTACCCATATTTGCTAAGTTGTAGGTTAGTGTGTTAGGGGGAAAAAAAAGAGAGTAAAAACATAGCACTTATAAACACTGAAAATAACACAAAGCCGTAGCCAGACTGAGTTTTGGACATGGATAATCAGAACAATCTGTAGCCCGTCTGTGGCTAATGGGATGTTTCTCCCAGCTTTGTCACCATGGCAAATACTTCATAATACACAAACATTTGTAGCGCTAAAAATCCACCCACTCTTGTTGAAAGATGGCCAGGTTTTGTAAAATTACATTCCAGCTAGTGCTGCCCTGCTGATTTTTAAGATAAGTTCTTTCTGTTTACCATTCATGTGATTAACAAGGACTGAAGGGAAAAAACATATATAGTGTATAAACATATATTACCCTTTCATAGTTCAACTACATTATAAATAAATGTCAGTAGATTTTCATGATGGCGAAATTTGGGGCAGAAAGAGGTATATTTTGCAGGAGGGGTGATGGGGAGGGGAGAACTCTAGATCTTTAATCCTAATCCACAAACCCCATCATTCTTCCCAAATAAATTCTTCCCATACAATCAAACTAAAAAAGCACATTTGTGGAACAAATATGGCATCAAAGCAAGTCCCTTTGTCCCCTCAACAATCGGAGTGCTGCCCTTAAGCAATTTTGAAGTTTGGGGTATATGTCTTTATAGTGAATGCCATAGGCTACTTCCATTGAGTAAGAGCTCCGCTGCAGGAGCAAAGAACATTCCTGTTTCCTTTCTGACCCTCCTCATCTCTTGCCAAGATAGCAAAGTATAGCACATTTTCCAGTTCATTCCTTTACTTAAAGGGAGGGGGAAAGAGTGCTTGGTGACACTCCACTGCAGAGCCAAATGAGAACGAACTGTCGAGCGGTGGCGATGCCAAAAAGATTCGGAATACGTGTGACTAGGGAAAAAATGTAGGCAAAACAGTTTTTGCCACAAGTGGGTGGAAGCGGACAAGTCACAGTTTTAAAAGCATAACATAGGTGTATAGTGCCAGAAAGGGCCAGTCCAAATATTTACATGCAATAGTGATATATGAAAAAAAAAGCTTAACAGAATGCTTGGGGGGAAAAGAGAGAACTCGAGTGTTAACTGGAAGCTCTAGGCACAACACCGGGTTTGTTGGCGACCTGTTGGAGTTTTACAAGCCTGTTTATACTGTCTGTTACCCCAGCATCATCCTGCTATATCATATGGTCTTTCTCAGAATCTCACAGCATCAGACAGGAAGGCAGGAGAAGACAAGGACACCAATATATCACAATTATGAATGCCTCCTTGAGGAGAGAAACTGTCTAAAAATTGGTGTTAATTTTAATGATTGCCGTGTGCTCTGCTGAGTCACTCAGTCATATCTG
>SJYC01117047.1:0-29524 GCA_006408675.1 Madoqua kirkii | reverse complement strand
AAAAAAAAAAAAAAAAACAAAAAACCCATGAACATTTATTTCTAAAAACCAATCTTTCTAAAATCAAAAAAATGGAGGCAATTCAAAATAGCAATTATTTGCTTTAGTTTTACTTTGAAAGTATTTGGATGCTAATTTGTTATTTGCATTATTCAGTCATTGCTACTGCTTAAGACAGTGAGTGTAAGAGAACATCAACCAAGTTTGTAGTCATATTTTTCTGATGTAAAATGCTGCATGTCAGATATCAAACCTAAAAGGTTTGACTGGCAGCAGCTTTTTAATGAAAGAAGGAAATTATCTTATTTAATTTCACATTTATGAGTAAAGTTTTATACTAATAATCATTAGCTTAATGAAGACTTCCTAAGTGAGATAATTTAGGAGTTGTTTTTTTCTCCTTTCAAGAAAAAGTATTATAGTAAAATATGAAGTGAAGTTTGATAAATAGCAACAATTTTGCTGTTTTAATATTTCTTTTATGGCCCAGTGCAAAACATCTATGTTTTTGATATTTCTAATAAGTTAAATAGATTTCATGCAAGCAACACCTGGCGATTTATGTTGCCTTTTTCAATAGCAATTTTAACAGCTCTCAGACAGATAGAAATACCACCTTCTATTTTGTTTAAAGTTCATTTCCTGTCTCTAGGATATTCACTGACCTTTCAATGTTGGCTATTTTGCTTTTTACTTTTTCCAGTGAGTCTTATTCTAGTTCTCATTGACTTCATTCCATTCCTGACCTCTTTTCCCCTCAAGAAAATTAAATGCAGCCCAAAACATATTGGACCCCAATTAGTTTTACAGCTCATCTTGTCCTCCCACTATTTCATTCTTCAGTTTGTTACAAGTCAACTCGCTTTGCTCGTTCTATCTCTACCAATACATATATTCACGGGCAAGACAGACTCTATATTAATTAGATTTATCTTTTTACATTTCTTATTTACAAAATTTAAAATCTCCTTAAGCTTGTATCAGAAATTTCTGGGCAACCCTTACTTTTTTATTCAATATCTTTGGTTCCTGGAAACAGTCTCTGTTCTTATTGATATTTTTCTATCATATTTTCATTAAAACCCACAATAGACTCTATTTTATCTTTTCCTAAGATAACTGCATTAAAAAAGAGAAATGTAAATAAAAGGATTCTTCTTATGGGACATGTCCTGGGATCATGATGAGTGCTTGTAAATAAGCTGCATACGATCCCCTTTCACCATAGTGTTGAAGAGGAAAGAGCATTGTTATCTGTGTGAAGAGATGATTTGTAATCTTCTTTTTCCTTAGGGTGACTAAGTGCATGTGTAAGCTTGTTTGTGCTTCTAGAAATGTCTTTAATATTTCCCTGAACTCCACCACAACGTTTTCTGTGAAAAATGACTCTGCAGTTGGTTTCATCATGCTAATTGAAATGAATTATTATACCAGGCAGAAGAATCCTTCTTTGCTTCTAAATTAGACTTTGCAGATATCTCTGATTTACCTGCAATTGAATAATGAGAGCAAAATAATGCTTCAGAATTATTTAGTTAGAAAAGGAATATGCATCTCAGCAAAAATGAAGTGAATGACAGAAAGCAAGCCTGACAAAAATGGTATAAGTTCATCCTTAAATCTAAATAAATCCATGAGGTATTAGTTTCAAACAATTGTATGATTCATATTTTCAGCACTATTGACAGTGAAACCATTTGTCTCAGATTAAGATGTGAACTCACGTGGCTGGGACTCAAACCCAGCCAAAATGCATGATACCTGGTTTCAGGACCTATTGAAGCTCAGGTTCTTGATGTCTCATTGCAGAAGGAATTCAGTGAGAAACAAAGTGATAGATAAGAAATGGATTTATACAGATTCAGGGAGAAGCACACAGACATACTCTGGGCCACTACAGAATGTGAATGCAGCAGTGAAATGCGGTGTGGTTAGTTTTTATGGGCTGGATAATTTCATATGCTAATAGAGGGGAGAAAGTGAAGAATTAAAGAGCCTCTTGAGGAAAGTGAAAGAAGAGAGTGAAAAAGTTGACTTAAAGCTCATATTCAGGAAACTAAGATTATAGCATCTGGTCCCATCACTTTATGGCAAATAGACAGGGAAACAATGGAAACAGTGACAGACTTTATTTTCCTGGGCTCCAGAATCACTGCAGATGGTGACTGCAGCCATGAAATTAAAACACCCTTGCTCCTTGGAAGAAAAGCTATGATCAACCTAGACAGCATATTAAAAAGCAGAGACTTTTCCAGCAAAGGTCCGTCTAGGCAATGGCATGCCACTCCAGTACTCTTGCCTGAAAAATCCCATGGACGGAGGAGCCTAGTGGGCTGCAGTCAATGGGGTTGCTAAGAGTCGGACACGATTGAGCAACTTCACTTTCACTCTTCACTCTCATGCATTGGAGAAGGAAATGGCAACCCACTCCAGTGTTCTTGCCTGGAGAATCCCAGGGACAGGGGAGCCTGATGGGCTGCCATCTATGGGGCTGCACAGAGTTGGACACAACTGAAGCGACTTAGCAGTAGCAGCAGCAGTCAAAGCTATGGTTTTTCCAGTCATCATATATGGATATGAGAGTTGGACCATAAAGAAAGCTGAGCACTGAAAAATTGATACTTTTGAACTGTGATGTTGGAGAAGACTCTTGAGAGTCCCTTGAACTGCAAGGAAATCCAACCAGTCCATCCAAAAGATCAGTTCAGTTCAGTTCAGTTCAGTCACTCAGTCGTGTCCGACTCTTTGCGACTCCATGAATCACAACACACCAGGCCTCCCTGTTCATCACTAACTCCCAGAGTTCACTCAGACTCATGCCCATCGAGTCCGTGATGCCATCCAGCCATCGCATCCTCTGTCGTCCCCTTCCTCTCCTGCCCCCAATCCCTGCCAGCATCAGAGTCTTTTCCAATGAGTCAACTCTTCACATGAGGTGGCCAAAGTACTGAAGTTTCAGCTTTAGCATTATTCCTTCCAAAGAAATCCCAGGGTTGGTCTCCTTCAGAATGGACTGGTTGGATTTCCTTGCAGTCCAAGGAACTCTCAAGAGTCTTCTCCAACACCACAGTTCAAAAGCATCAATTCTTCGGCACTCAGCCTTCTTCACAGTCCAACTCTCACATCCATACATGACCACAGGACAAACCATAGCCTTGACTAGACGGACCTTAGTCGGCAAAGTAATGTCTCTGCTTTTGAATATGCTATCTAGGTTGGTCATAACTTTTCTTCCAAGGAGCAAATGTCTTTTAATTTCATGGCTGCAGTCACCATCTGCAGTGATTTTGGAGCCCCCCAAAATAAAGTCTGACACTGTTTCCACTGTTTCCCCGTCTGTTTCCCATGAAATGATAGGACCAGATGCCATGATCTTCATTTTCTGAATGTTGAGCTTTAAGCCAACTTTTTCACTCTCCACTTTCACTTTCAGGACTGAAAGGAGATCAGTCCTGAATATTCATTGGAAGGACTGATGATGAAGCTGAAACTCCAATGTTTTGGCCATCTGATGTGAAGAACTGACTCATTGGAAAAGACCCTGATTCTGAGAAGGATTGAAAACAGGAGGAGAAGGGCACGACAGAGGATGAGATGGTTGGATGGCATCACTGACTTGAAGGACATGAGTTTGAGCAAGCTCCAAGAGTTGATGCTAGACAGGGAGGCCTGGTGTCCTGCAGTCCCTGGGGTTAGAATAAGTCATACACTATTGAGTGACTGAATTTAACTTTGGGGAAAGGGTGGAGATTTCCAGGAATTTGGCCACTGCCCACTCCTTGGAGTTTGGACAGTGCCTTGGAACTGTCATTGGAAGTGCCTTGTAATTGGGTGTGTCATTTAGCTTGCTGATTGAGGATCAAGATCTAATCAAAGTTGACTTGTCTGCCATCTTGAACCATTTGATTCTAATCGGTTTATGTTGTGTCTTGGGCTACATCATTCTTTCCCTCACATTACAACAGTTGCATTCAATATTACAGTAATCCTAGTCTATGCCCCAACTGTAATGAAAAAGAAGCTGAATTTGAATAGTTCTATGAAGACTTACAAGACCTGCTAGAACTAACACCCAAAAAAGATGTCCTCTTCATTATAGGGGAGTGAAGTGAAGTGAAGTCACTGAGTCATGACCGCCTCTTTGTGACCCCATGGACTATAACCTACCAGACTCCTCCATCCATGGTATTTTCCAGGCAAGATTACTGGAGTGGGTTGTCATTTCCTTCTCCAGGGGATTTTACCAATCTGGAGACCAAACCCAGGTCTCCCTCATTGTAGGCAGACATTTTCACCATCTGAGCCACCAAGGAAGTCATTATAGGGGACTAGAATGCAAAAGTAGGAAGTCAACAGATACCTGGAGTAACAAGCAGATTTGGCCTTGAAGTACAAAAGGAAGCTGGGCCAAGGCTAACAGAGTTTTGCCAAAAGAACACACTGGTCATAGCAAACACCCTCTTTCCAACAAAAGAAGAGGACTCTACACATGGACATCATCAGATGGTCAGTACCAAAATAAAATTGATTATATTCTCTGTAGCCAAAGGTGGAGAAGTTCTATACAGTCAGCTAAAACAAGACCAGGAGCTGACTGTGGCACAGACCATGAACTCCTTATTGCCAAATTCAGACTTAAATTGAAGAAAGTAGGGAAACCACTAGACCATTCAGGTAGGACCAAAATCAAATCCCTTACAATTATATGGTGGAAACGACAAATAGAATCTAGGAATTAGATCTGCTAGACACAGTGCCTGAAGAATTATGGACAGAGGTTTGTAACACTGTACAGGAGGCAGAGATCAAGACTATCTCCAAGAAAAAGAAATGCAAAAAGGCAAAATGGTTGTCTGAGGAAGCCGTACAAATAGATGTGAAAAGAAGAGAAGTGAAAGGCAAAGGAGAAAAGGAAAGATACACCCATGTCAATGCAGAGTTCCAAAGAATAGCAAGGACAGAAAAGAAAGCCTTCCTCAGTGATCAGTGCAAAGAAATAGAGGAAAACAATAGAATGGGAAAGACTAGAGATCTCTTCAAGAAAATTGGAGATACCAAGGGAACATTTCATACAAAGATGGGCACAATAAAGGATAGAAATGGTGTATACCTAACAGAAGTGTACACAGAAGAACTATACAAAAAAGATCTTCATGGTCCAGATAACCACAGTGGTGTGATCACTCACCTAAGCCAGACATCTTGGAATGCAAAGTCAAGTGGGCCTTAGGAAGCATCACTACAAACAAAGCTAGAGGAGATGATGAAATTCCAGTTGAGCTATTTCAAATCCTGAAAGATGATGCTGTTGAAGAGCTGCACTCAATATGCCAGCAAATCTGGAAAACCCAGCAGTGGCCACAGGACTGGAAAAGGTCCATTTTCATTCCAATCCCAAAGAAAGGCAATGCCAAAGAAAGCTCCAACTACTGCACAATTGCATTCATCTCACATGATAGCAAAGTAATGCTCAAAATTCTCCAAGCAT
The DNA here is from genome assembly GCA_006408675.1 of Madoqua kirkii. Lineage (NCBI taxonomy): Eukaryota > Metazoa > Chordata > Mammalia > Artiodactyla > Bovidae > Madoqua > Madoqua kirkii. The sequence goes on along the minus strand of SJYC01117047.1, from coordinate 24,036 downwards.
GGCTTCAACAGTACATGAACCATGAACTTCCAGATGTTTAAGCTGCATTTGGAAAAAGCAGAGGAACCAAAGATCAAATTGCTAACTGGGTCATCAAAAAAGTGAGAGAATTCCAGAAAAACATCTACTTCTACTTTATTGACTGTGCCAAAGCCTCTGACTGTGTGGATCATAACAAACTGTGGAAAACTCTTGAAGAGATGGGAATACCAGACCACTTGATCTGCCTCTTGAGAAATCTGTATGCAGGTCAGGAAGCAACAGTTAGAATTGGACATGGAACAACAGATTGGTTCCAAATTGGCAAAGGAGTACGACAAGGCTGTATATTGTCACCCTGCTTATTTAACTTAAATGCAGAGTACATCATGAGAAATATTGGACTGGAGGAAGCACAAGCTGGAAATAAGATTTCTATAGAAATATCAATAACCTCAGATTTGCAGATGACAGTAGTCTTATGGAAGAAAGCAAAGAACTGAAGAGCCTCTTGATGAAAGTGAAAAAGGAGAGTGAAAAGTTGGCTTAAAGCTCAACACTCAGAAAACTAGATCATGGTTTTGATCATGAAGTGATCTGGTCCCATCACTTCATGGCAAATAGATGGGGAAACAATAGAAATAGTAAGAGACTTTATTTGTGGGGAGGGGGCTCCAAAATCTCTGCAGATGGTGACTGCAGCCATGAAATCAAAAGATGCTTACTCCTTGGAAGAAAAGCTATGATCAACCTAGATAGCATATTATAAAGCAGAGACATTAATTTGCCAACAAAGTTCAATACCAGACCACTTGATCTGCCTCTTGAGAAATCTGTATGCAGGTCAGGAAGCAACAGTTAGAATTGGACATGGAACAACAGATTGGTTCCAAATTGGCAAAGGAGTACGACAAGGCTGTATATTGTCACCCTGCTTATTTAACTTAAATGCAGAGTACATCATGAGAAATATTGGACTGGAGGAAGCACAAGCTGGAAATAAGATTTCTATAGAAATATCAATAACCTCAGATTTGCAGATGACAGTAGTCTTATGGAAGAAAGCAAAGAACTGAAGAGCCTCTTGATGAAAGTGAAAAAGGAGAGTGAAAAGTTGGCTTAAAGCTCAACACTCAGAAAACTAGATCATGGTTTTGATCATGAAGTGATCTGGTCCCATCACTTCATGGCAAATAGATGGGGAAACAATAGAAATAGTAAGAGACTTTATTTGTGGGGAGGGGGCTCCAAAATCTCTGCAGATGGTGACTGCAGCCATGAAATCAAAAGATGCTTACTCCTTGGAAGAAAAGCTATGATCAACCTAGATAGCATATTATAAAGCAGAGACATTAATTTGCCAACAAAGTTCCATCTCATCAAAGCTATGATTTTTCCAGTAGTCATGTGTGGATGTGAGACTTGGACTGTAAAGAAAGCTGAGTGCCAAAGAACTGATGTTTTTGAACTGTGCTGTTGAAGAAGACTCTTGAGAAACCCTTGGACTGCAAGGAGATCCAACCAGTCAATCCTAAAGGAAATGAGTCCTGAATATTCATTGGAAAGACTGATGCTGAAGCTGAAATTCCAGTACCTGGGCACCTGATGTGAAGAACTGACTCATTTGAAAAGACCCTGACGCTGAGAAAGATTGAAGACAGGAGGAGAAGGGGTCAACAGAGATGGTTGGATGGTATCACTGACTCGATGGACATGAGTTTGAGAAAGTTCTGGGAGTTGGTGATGGACAAGGAAGCCTGGCATGCTGCAGACCATGAGGCCACAAAGTCAGACACGACTGTGTAACTGAACTGAAATGAACAACACTAAAGCTGATGAAGACACACCCTGTCACCTATTCTGCATTCATGAGCCTCGGACCAAAGAATGTACTTTTCCTTACTCTTTTTCTTGTGATTTGTATTACTCTGAGAAAAATGAGGCTGTACAATTCTGTGGTTTGCTTGGTACTGTTGCTCTATTAGAATATCTAACAAGCTAAATACATAATTGCTTCTTAGATTCCTTCATCTGAATTTTGGGCTAACTATCATGGCCATTCCCCAAACCCTGACCGTTTTTTCCAGGCTTGCCTTTATACAAGTATTTCCCACTTTTTGTGTTCCAAATATCCTCCAGATTCCCTCCTCCCCAAACCTCTCCTTCAAGTCCTCTTGGGTCCCTGTTTATACTGCATTACACAGCACCACAGATTTTGAAAACACATGCAAAACTCTGAATGGACTCCACTCTGAAAGGTTGAAAGTGTCGGGAGAATCATTTTTGGCAGACAGTCGACAGTGATGAGTGCTGCTTATTTCCCCTCCCTTGTGGGCTACCCCTAAAGCTCTGTGAGACAGTATCTGTGTCATCTCCTGCCCATCAGGCCCTTGAGAGCCTCTTCCCAGGCTCCTCTCCTCCTCCTCACATTCCTCTCATACCCTGGCCACCTTCACATCCCAGTCCAAGGCTCAGATCAGCTCCACCCACCTCTAGCAGCTGCTCTGGGAAAACAACCCATCAAAGTCACAGTATCCTAGAGTCAACCAAACTCTTTCAATGTGTTAGTAGTCTTGATGCCAGTTTTGAATGTTCCAATCCACTTATTTATTCACTTTCTTACTTTTTTGTTGGAGTACAGTTGCTTTACAATGTTGTGTTAGTTTCTACTGTACAGCACAGTGAATCAGCCACATGTATACATATCCGCTCTTCCTTGGATTTTCTTTCTGTTTAGGTCACCACAGATCACTGACTAGAGTTCCCTGTGTGGTACAGTCAGTTCTCATTAGTTATCTATTTTATACAAGGTAGCCAGCTTCCCAGATGGCACTAGTGGTAAAGAACCTACCTGCCAATGCAGGAGACCTGAGTTCCAGCCTTGGGTTGGGAAGAGTCCCTGGAGACAGAACCGGCAATGCCTGGGAGATCCCATGGACAGAGGAGTCTGGCAGGCTACAGTTCATGGTGGCCCAAAGAGTTGGACAGGACTTAGCAACTGAGCAACAAGTGTATGTTTGCCAACTGCAATCTCCCAATCTATCCCACCCTACTTTTTACTTTGAAACTGTGCTAGACTCATAGGTGTTACAAATTAACATACAGAGAGGCTCCACTGCACACTTGACTGCCACTCCCACTGTTGACGTCTTACGCACAATATCCAAACCAGGAACTTGACATTGGTATAGCTCTCAGAGTTATTCAGATTACATTACATGTAATTACATTACTGATTTAACAATACATGCATATTTGAGCGTGCATATATATGCATGCATGATAAGTCGCTTCAGTCGTGTCTGACTCTTTACAACCCTATGGACTGTAGTCCACCAGGCTCCTGCCCATGGGATTCTCCAGGCAAGAATACTGGTGTGGGTTTCCATGCCCTTCTCCTGGGGATCTTCTTGACCCCAGGATGGAACATAGTGTCTCTTACATCTTCTGCACTTGCAGGTTGGTTCTTTAATACTAGCATCACTTGGGAAGCCCTGTGCATATATATTCTCAGATGCATTTTTATCACATTGTGTAGATTCATGAAAAGCCAACACAAGATTGTTGCTGTTGTTTTAATCCCTATGTCATGCCCAACTCTTTTGCAACTGTATGGACTATAGTCCTCCAAGCTCCTCTGTTCATGTGACTTCCCAAGCAAGAAATACTGGAGTGGGTTGCATTTCCTTCTTTAGGGGCTCTTCCTGACACAGGAATCAAACTTGCATCTACTGCACTGGCAGGTGGATTCTTTACCTCTGAACCACCTGGGAAGCCCCTACCAACAGAAGATAACACCAGAAATAAAATTGGTTTAGAAACCAACTAGTAAAGATAAGAATTGCTCCTTGAAGCTGCTATGTCAGTTTTGTTTTATATTCATATTCACAGACACATAATATGCATTATACAAAATTATGGCATAAAATATATAAATATAATATAAAATATATTTCTTACTTGGGTCATAATCAAAACATTTTAAAAGCCACTGTCCTTGACCTGCTCAAAGTATGTGCATCAACAGCATCAGCTTGGGGGAAGCTTATTAGAGACACAGGTACACCCCCAACCTATTGAGCTAGAATCTGTATTTTACAGCAGGATTCTCAAATGATTTACATATACATGGAAGATTGAGAAGCTCCATCTTGGCAGGTAGCTTCACTGAGCCTACAGGCAGGTAAAATACAGTCTCTGCATTCCACTGAGAGCTGGAGCGAGGGCAATGACCTTTGCAAAGTTTGAATAGAGACCTGGCATCACAGTTGTTTTTCCTCGCCTGCCTTAGTAGGAGGTGACCCTTGTCAAAGTCCATAGGGCACGGCTGCCTCGGAAATGATGACAGAGTTTACATCAGCCAAGTCCTTTATTCTTTCAGGATTTTGTAATGTTTTTCCATTAGCAGCCAGCATACACACACAAAAAAATTGTGGTCCTTTTTAGTTTCCATAAATAGTGATGTCTGTGGAGGGAGTTTAGCCCACAGTATTTTCTGCTTCAGTAAAGGTGATTGGAAGCTCACTGTGCCCTCCCTGCTCAGGGCTGCCACCCCACAGATGGCTCTTTTTTCTTCTCTTTTCCAGGTAGGTGGCTCAATGAACACGCATGGGGAAAGCATGAGATGGCCTCGCCTCTGTTAATATCAGAACCCTGTATTGTGTGTGCGTGGTCCCTGTGCAGGTTTTATTCTGTGATCCTCATCATTCTTTGTGAGGTTAATAAGATTATTGAATATTATGTTCTAGCTTCTATGATTTCTTCTCAAAAATAACGCACTTGATGTGATGGCAGTTCCGAGTGGGTAGGACCTTCCAATATCCTAGTCTCTTTTAGGTGGGAAGACTGGGGAAGGGTAGGAGGATGAGGAAGGGAAGGGAGGTTTTCCAAGGACAGTAATCTAGCTCAGATTCATTCCAGCAACTTCTAGCTACTGTTCTTGAAGTAAGGCTAATTAATGTAATTAACACATTTCAGGAGAAATAACCCACCCAAATATTAACAGAATGTCTTTCATAACAACAACAAAAACAAAACAAAAAAGAGGTTCTGTCATTTTATTTCTGCTTGAGGAGGCGATATTATGAAAGAATGTGAAATCCTTTAATTAGGCACAATTTAAAAGCCAGACAGAAAATTGAGATGCTGAGAATTCTACCTAGAGAAGCAATATTCCTCCTTGAGAGCATCAGACAATGTACCACATACAGATGTTTTATGGTGAATTGAGATTATCTTATCACACCAGAATATTACTGTGTTATCACACATTAAGATACACTTCAAACACAGTAAGTTACAGGTTCATAATTAGATTAAAAGTCTACCCAGGTAGATGCCTCAAGCTAGACTTTAAGAAGAAATTCTGAATTATTTTCCCATTCTAGATAGTTCTTATATGCACATACATTTCACAGCTTGGAGAGAAAGCAGGTATTAGGAGGAGGATGACGTGAAAGCTGGACATCAAGGGAGTGTCATGAACATGCACTTGAAATTCTGTGGTGCTCCTTGGTACCTATCTTGAGTCACCAGGAAGAACATTGGCCTGGGAGTCACCAACTTTGGTTTCTAAGTCTGATCTTGCGGTAATACCAGAATTATCCTGAGTTAGTTTGCTTCCATGCTTGGCTCTGGTTTCCCTATGTGTATGTGTGTGCATGTCCAGTCGCTCCATCATGTCTGACTCTCTGTGACCCCATGGACTGTAGCCTGCCAGACTCCTCTCTCTGGGATTCTCCTCTGGGCTTCTCCAGGCTAGAATACTGGAGTAGGATGCCGTTTCCTTCTCCAAGGCATCTTCCCAACCCAGGGATTGAACCTGCAGCTCTTGCGTCTCCTGCATTGATAGGTAGATTATTTACCACTGTGCCACCTGGAAAGATCTCTTTATATGCTTTTTATATTCAAAGCCAAAAAATTGGATCCTACAGTCCCCAAGTTTCTTTCCACTTCTGATATTTTATTTTAGGATTCTGCACTGTCGCAAATAATGCAGAAACTACAGAATTTTAGAATTTCAAGATCATCCAGGACTCATGAGACCCAGTCTTGCTTAAAGACATCTTGCACTCAAACCCTAAATTACAGGCCCAGCAATGAACTGAATCTCCTATCCTGCTAAGCCCTATCCTACTATAGCCCACATTTAAGGTCATGACCCCCAATTAGTGATTCAAAAGTCTTCCCACAGCCTTTAAATTATAAAATAAATGTCTTGCATGTCAATCACCATTCTCCCCCAAACACACACACACACACACACACACACACGCACACACATAGAGCACAAGCTACCTGGGAGGTATTTAAACCCAGCTCCTGTTCTCATCCTCCACCTTAAATTGAAGTGTTAAATGCAATGGCTTTAGGCTTTAAACCTTTAACTGCTGGCAGAATTAACTAATTTCCAACTAGTCTCAAATCAGGGTTTAATGACCTTTTAAAAAGTAAACATGAGATTTAATTTTATTCTCACCTGTGCTGGTCGAAGTTTTCTTTTTCAACAGATTGGTTCATGCTTTCCTTATCCACCACTGCCCTACTTCCAAATACACTATACCTACAAATTAAGCTGAAAATTATGAGGCTCTACTTGACTTAAAGTGGCATCATCATAAATTAATGGTATAATTATAATACTTGGGATAATCACTGTGGACTTATTTGGAAAGAAAGGTATTTTAGGATTCTGCCATCTCCTAAGAGATTGTAGGTTGTAAGGCACTCTTTAAAAGCTGTCAGGATTTAATTTCATCTTTTGCTCAAGACTCTGTGCTAGCTCTGTTGTACGATATTATGAACTCTGGGTGTCAACAAACAGCTGACAATGATGAACAGGGATGAGTACGTGAAGTACTCGGCGGCATCTTCAGGTACCAAGTATTAGTCTTCTCTAATGTAGGAAACAACTCAAATTTAAGGACAACTTGTTATACCAGGGTTTTATGGCCCATTTTAAGAACTATAGGTTATTTCCTAAGAAAATAATGTGATTACTAAAAGGGTTCACAACTAAGCATGATATAATGGGACTCAATGTACCTACTGTATAACTTGAGAACTGGCCAAAAAAAGAAAAAAAAAAAAGATGACAAAATCTGATTACTAAGGCAAGAGAATGAACTGAGAAAACAAGAGTGTGCTTCTGGCAATACTGCCAGTTGGGGGAAATGAAGTACTAAAATGTTTCCTGCTTCCATATCTTAAATGCACCTACTTACTACCACAATTTGGGGCAGGGCAAGAGAAAGGGTTACCGGAAAGAAAAAAGGAGAACAAAAAAGCAGAAGGCTAATGGATGGGGGGAGGGGAGAGGTTTTTAAACTTAAAGAGCAGAAGGCACTGGGTCTCTAAAATAGAAAGAAAGCAGTGCTTCCTTTCTCCCATTCAACCACAATGCCCATGTCTTAGTTTGCTTGGGCTGCTATAACAAAATATCACAGTAGCTTAAACAGCAAAAGTTTATTTCTCATAGTTTTGGAGACCGAGAAGTCCAAGGTTAAGGTGCTGGCAATTTCTGTTCCTGGTGAGGACCTGCTTCCAGGTTTGCAGGTGGTCACTTCCTCCTCGTGTGCACACAACCTCCTCATTGTGTTCACATGGAAAAACAGAAATCTCTCTGTCTTCCTCTTCTTATAAGGGCACCAATCCCATCATGAGGGTCCCACCACTATGACCTCATCTAAACCAACTCAGCCCTCAAACGTTCTGCCTCCAAATATAATCACACTGGGGACGTGGGCTCCAACATGTGAATCTGAAGGGGACATAAGCTTTCAGCCTATAATAGCCCTTTATCATCCCTAGGTACACAGCTCTACTCAAGGGAATATGGAACATTTGTGGGAGAAGAGATGCCAATCATACGAAACCCAGTGTTAGAAACAGCTATTTTGATTCATGGCACATCCTTAGAAAAAAGTAAAATTCGGGAAGAGTATTTATTCCTTAAAAATAGCTGTAATATTAATTATGAGCGACTCATTTTGCTTATTCCTTATTAGTTCCTGGGGCTTCCCTTGTGACTCAGCTGGCAAAGAATCTGCCCACAATGTAGGAGACATGGGTTCAATCCCTGAGCTGGGAAGATCCCATGGAGAAGGGAAAGGCTACCCACTCCAGTATTCTGGCCTGGAGAATTCCACGGATTGTGTAGTCCGTGGAGTTGCAAAGAGTCGGACACGACTGAGCGACTTTCACTTCACTGAAGTGATCAAAATGTGATCAAAATGCGTTTGATTGAATGCTAAAATATCTATAATTATGTAATATTCTAAGTTTACAAGTATATTGAAAAGTAGAGAAAATAATACAGTGGACACCAATAAGTCAACCAGTGAATATAAAAGATGTTAGCATTGCTTCAGATCACCTTCTAGTGTTTAAAATATATTTTTTAAAAATCCAGCTAACATTCCACATTCCTCCATCCCTTTTCCCCCTAGCTCAAGGCAAGAACTGTGATCCCAATCCAGATGTGATACCCATCCATCTGATTGTCCTTCAGTAAAGGATTTGTTTTCCCCACTGTTGCAAGTGCTGTGGAAGAGGCTGTCAGCTGTCCATCTTCTTTGGGGAGAGAGAGGGTTGGGGAAGGCTTCCCTAGTGGCTCAGATGGTAAAGAACCTGCCTGCAATGTAAGAGACCTGGGTTTGATCCCTGAGTTGGGAAGTTCCTCTGGAGAAGGGAACGACTACCCATGCCAGTATTCTGGCCTGGAGAATTTTATGGACTGTATAGAATCTGCAAAGAGTCAGACACAACTGAGCGACTTCTTCATTTCACTTCACTTCAGGGTTGGGGAGGTAGGCAGATGTTGTGAGGTCTTGTTAGCTATGGTAAGATGTTTAGATTTTTTTTCCTAAGTGCATTAACCATATCCTGTTCTTTTTGCTAAAGTTGGTTGAGTTGTGAAACTCACTTGAAATTTCATAGTTTAGCAAACAGAGGAAAGTCTCACCTTTTAGCCTGAAATTTGAAGCCCTTTTTGAGCTGCACACTCAACTTTCCCATCCTGTCACCCACAATTCTTACCTTACACCTACATCTTCTGTCCGATGGTCTGCTGATTGTCTGCAGAAGACAACATTCCTCATCCTGCCTCTGCCCCCCCATTTCCTACCAACACTCTCCTCTTCTTACCAATACTCCCTGCAAGACCTAATGGAGGTCATTACTTCAATGAAGCCTTCCTTGACCATCCAAATTCTCAGTGATATTCCTTCCTCTATATCACTATTCTCACCTTTCATCTTTTTTTTTTTTTAAGCAATTTCTAATCTTAATGGAATGGGGCAGGGATCAGTTTCTCCAAAGCATCCACATGGAGGCCATCTAGAGTGACTACAGTAGGTGAGTTCCATGACTGTTGGAGAAGCAATTGGTTTAAATGCTATCAGAATGAGGTTGGATTAAGATATACCTAGATAAGGACAGAGGAAGATAAGGTTTTTACATCCTTGAAGTGATGCAGGAACAAAAGTATCCCTTCTTTGAGAAGTTCATCTATTAAGAGAGTGTTAAACCCTCAGAATGGCCCTACCACAGAAAGAGACACAGCTAGGGTCCAGATTGCTCATAAATCACTTAATTGTGCTAACTTAGTCCATTCATCCATGAGGCTTCCCTCATAGCTCAGTAGGTAAAGAATCTACCTGCAGTGCAGGGGAGCTGGATTCAGTTCCTGGGTCAGGAAGATCCCTTGGAAAAGGAAATGGCAACCCACTCCAGTGTTCTTTCCTGGAGAATCCCATAGACAGAAGGGCCTGGCAGGTTACAGTCCACAAGGTTGCAATAGTTGGACATGACTTAGCCACTAAACTACCACCACCCCATCCATCTAGTCCCCCGGAACTCTCTGTAGCCTCCCTAGAACAATGCTATCAATCCAGGATCTTTCTACCCTGGATCCTGGGCTAGTAGTGAGAAACCAGTGGTGGGTTTGTTCTTCCTGGAAGAGCAGATGAACGGTGAAGTTTACCACATCACTGGGAATGAGACTACCAAGCGTGTAGCCTAAGAGAGGTAAGGAATCCGGAATAACCTCTCCTGAAGTCAGTACACTGAGCCTGGCACCCTTGGGCCATGTGTTCAGGTTTAGTCATTCATTCATTTACTTATTCAGCTGGCATTTTTAAGTGCTTACCATGTACCAGCCACTGTACTAGTTTCTAGGGACCTAAGAGGTCTATTATTTCCCTGTGCTTCCCTAAGCTGAAGCTTATTGTTAAAAGGCTAGACTTTCCTCACATATACTGCAAAGGTGTCTCACATTTTCTCTTGACATCTGGGTCTAGCTTCTCTGTTTGAGAGACTCTGTTTCTGGCAGTATCTATTCTGATGCTCAAAGCTTTCAGTGGTCCTGGACAGGTTGGCTTGATGCTTTAGACCTAAGTTAGTCTCTTTTCTCTAGCTGTCACTGTGGAAAAATCATATAAACCCTCTCCTTTTCATAGAAAAGTAGCTTCCAGTTTGGGATATAAGATGAAAAACAGAACTTCCTCTTTTCCACTGGGCAGACGTGATTATGGTGATATTTCTTAGTGTTATCAAACACCACCTGCTTGGTAAGCACATTAGCATTTTGAGTATATTTTCTGTTGTAGAAGGATATTATGTCTGAGATATGATACAAGGATTTGTGTTTTAGTTATCCATAGTTTTTCTAGATAGAAAAAATTATAATCGTGAGGAAGAAAAACTTCATACTTAAAATCATATTCCATAAAATGAGACAATCAGAAGAATGAAATTTCACTCACAGAAACTTCTAGAAACTGATGACAGCAAAATGACAAAGTATTTTAATGAAGATATCAGAGAGAACAGTAATTTCATTACTTCCAATTAGGATAAGTGGAATGAGACAGCTTCAACCTGAAGAGAAAGAATATGGGCTATTTGATCACCAGGAAACTGCATCTTGGAAAAAAGGTCTTGGCAAAGAAAGTTTAAAAAAGCTTTTGAAAGCTTTGTCTTTGTCTTTCAAAATATAAGATCTGCACTCTTTACTGTCATGGGGTCATAATGGTCACACTAGCAATACACAGCAAAGATACAAAATTATATTGATGGGGAGAAAATCTTAAAAACAGAGAAATAGTGGGCTTCCCTGATGGTCCAGTAGCTAAGAAGCTGCCTGGGGTGATGGGTTCATGTCCGGAAAGATTCCACATGCTGTGAGGCCACTACGCGCTTGTGCCACAACTGCTGAGCCCATGCACAGCAGCTACCGAAGCCTGAGCACCCTAGAGCCTGTGCTCCGCAACAGGGGACGCCGTGGCAATGAGAAGCCTGTGCGCCGCACTGGGGAGCTGCCCTCACTCTCTGCAAACAGAAAGCCTGCATGCGGCAACGAAGACCCAGTGCAGCCAAAATGAAAACGAAACCCAGAGAAGCAGAAAACGCGTCTTCCCTCAACCCCTCAGTTATTCCACAGCACACTCCTGGCAGAAATGCTCTGTCTCCACCCTGGACAAGTTCCCACATACAGGGTCCTGCTTAGACCAACAGTCAGAGAGCACTCCAAGAACAAAAATGGGTCCCATTCCTGCACCATAGTACCTACCTGGAGGTTAACCTTGGAAGGATTGGAGACATATAATTTTTCTAAGTTGCAATAAATATATCAAGGGACTTCTAGACACAAAAAGCCCTCAGGACCCTGGGAATACCCTGCCTACCATGAGTATTGACATCAACCAAAGGCTTTCTACTCCTCTGCAGACTGGCTTAGTTCAGCTGAGCCAGCTCTCGTCTAAGTTACAGAAAAAAAAGGAGGCAAATTTCTAAGGCCGTCTACATTTCTTGCTTATCAGTGGGGAAAAGGATTAGGAAAACCAATTGAAGTGAAAAATTATCTTTATTTATGATTTATAAAGATCTCTGGCACCTGACTTTTCCAGAGATTATTTTGCCAATTGAACTGAAATCTTAGTAATTAATAATCACTCTGACGAAATCAGGAAAGAAGATCATTGCATTTAAAGTCTGAAAGGAAAATGTGCCTTGGAAACTGGACACAGCGTGTTGTTCTGGAGAAAGTATAGAACTTATCCCCACTGGCATCATTTTTTCGCATTCCAGGGTAGTGAAGAAAAGGTAGACTCCTTCCACTCTCCTCTCCAGAGAAGATCTTGTTTATTAATACATTTTTAGAGTAGAGGTCTTTCTCCCGCTTTGCAAGGGAGGATAAATGAGTGTGTGAGCAACCTATAAAGGCTCTAAGTTTCATAACTTCAGGTTCTGCTCTTATGGTGCAATTCTATTGCACGTGCAGAGTGGCATCAAGCCCTCATGGTGGCTGAAACACATAGCTAAATGTTCACGGAATAATAAATGGTTTGTTTTCTGGTCGAAAGATCTTGTGTTTCTTGTAAAAAAATATGGAACTATATATGTGTGCATATATATCATGTATCACACACACACATGCTGTCATGCCTATATCACCCAAAAAGGATGTCACCATCAGCTCTTAATTAGGAAGAATGACAGCCCTCAAAGATAGAGTGCCTCATGAATTGAAATAAGCAGATGGTCTATTCCCTGCTGTAATGGTTAATTTTATGTGTCAACTTGACTGGTCCATAGGGTGCTCAGATATTGGATTAAACATTATTCTGGGTGTTGCTAGGAGGATGTTTTTGGATGAGATTAACATTTAAATCACTAGACTGAATAAAGCAGATTGCCCTCTCTAATATGGGTGGGCTTCATCCAATCAGTGGAAGACCTAAATGGAACAAAAAGTCTGACCCCAAGCAAGAGAGAATTATTCCTGCCTGACTGCCTTAATATGGAGACACTGGCCTTTTTTTCTCCCTGTCTTTGCTCTGAAACATTAGCTCTTCTTGGGTTTTAAGTCTACCAACCTTTATACAGGAAATACATTATCGATTCCCCTGGTTCTCAGGACTTTGGACTTAGACTGGAACAAACTCATAATCGTTCCCTGTTTCTAGCCCACCAGTTCACCTTGCAGATTTTGGGATTTGCCCCCGTAATTGTCAATTCTTTAAAAATAAATTTCTTCATACATGTTCATATCCTCTTGGTTCTTTCTATTTATCTAGAGAACCCTGACTAATACAACTGCCTTGAAACAAAAGAAATCCTATCAACAGCAGGCTCATTTGGTTTATGCTTGTGATGTTTCCCACTTTCACATGCATCTGGGGATTAAGGAACATATATAAATACTAGAAACCTCGAGCAAGTTACTTATTTCCCCTAAACCTGTCCATACACCTATGAATATTCCTTCAATAAAGTCTCTTTATTTGAACCACTGGGGATAAATTTCTTTTGGACCATGATACATCTCACTGTAGAATTCAATGCCACAGTTAAAAAGAATATACATATGAATGTTCTACTAAATTCACAGAAACAGACTCACAGATATAGAAAATGAACTGAAGGTTACCAGTAGGGAGAGGGAAGGGAAAAGGAGCAAGATAGGGATATGGGATTAAGAGACACAAACTACTATGTATATGATGTATAAGTGACAAGGATATATTATATAGCACAGGGTATTATAATCATTATATCTGAAACTAATATAATACTATAACTCAACTATATTTTAATAAAAATTTAGAGCTACATAAAGTACCGTGTTAAAAACAAAGGACAAAAAGGCAAAAATAAGAGCAAATATAAAAGAATTGTTTCTTAATTTTAATCAACTTAAAAAATAATTGTCTGAGAGAAGAGTAAGCAAACTTTTTCTTAAAGGACCAGACAGTGAATATTTTAGACTGGAAGGCCATAAAAGTCTCTGCTGTAACTATTTAACTCTGTTGCTACACCATGAAAGTAGATGTGGACAAAACGAAATTAATGAGTGGGCAGTAATCACATAAAAATTTATTTACAGAAACATGTGACTGACTTATAGGCCATAGTTTGTTGATACTTAGTCTAAAGCAAAAATAGTAACAATTTATTATGGAGTTATACTTTATGTAGAAGTAAAATATATGAAAAAAATAGCATGAACAATGGAAAGGAGAAAAAAGGGTGTATGCTGCTACAAGGCAGCTGTCTAGGTTGGTCATAGCTTTTCTTCCAAGGAGCAAGCGTCTTTTAACTTCATGACTGCAGTCACCATCTGCAGTGATTTTGGAGCCTAGGAAAATGAAGTTTGTCATTGTTTCCTCATTATATTTGCCATGAAGATTTTAATAAAATTGGTCTTTCTTAGTATTTTTGTGTTTGTTTTTGCTTTTATTTATTTTTTTTGAAGCCTTCCAGATGATGCTTTAGTACATCCAAAATGAGAACCACCAACTCCACATGAACTAACTCTCAGCACCCAAGGCGTGTCTGAGGAGTGACAATATCATGGGCAGGTGGTGTTCACATTTGGACATGTTACTGAAGAACTGATGAAATAGCTCATTTTGATCAATGCAAATACCTGTATGGAGTTGAAGGATTTTCTTCAGTTGGAGCCCATGCATTTAGTTAATCAGAGAAGATTTTTTTCATCAGTAATTAGGAGGTTATAGCTTAAGTAACAAAGTTTAATCACTGGATTCTAATGGCTTCTTTGCCCTAATAGGATGATAATTATTAAGGGTCAATCTAACACTTGCTATGGATTTTTCATCAGAGATTGTCAATGAATATCATTAAGTCTACAACTGAAACACAGCTTCTTGTGTGAATTCAGTTCAGATTAAGAATTTGACCTTTAGAAAAATTTGTAATAGCACACAGACACTATTTGGATCTTCCCAGGGGATGCTAGTGGTAAAGTATCTACCTGCCAATACAGGAGATATAAGACATGGGTTTGATCCTTGGGTCAGGAAGATCCCCTGGAGTAGAAAATGGCAATCCACTCCAGTGTTCTTGCCTGGAGAATCCCATGGGCAGAGGAGTCTGATGGGCAACAGTGTATAGCGTCAGGCATGACTGAGCAGCTGACCACATCCACCCTACATAGACACTATTTACTGAGATTTTCCACTATGAGAGATCCTGTATCAAGAATTTTAGAAACGACTTATTTTAATCCTTCCACTATCCCTGTGAAGTAGTGTTAGTACCTTTA
Source organism: Madoqua kirkii (assembly GCA_006408675.1). NCBI lineage: Eukaryota > Metazoa > Chordata > Mammalia > Artiodactyla > Bovidae > Madoqua > Madoqua kirkii. The sequence goes on along the minus strand of SJYC01117047.1, from coordinate 8,990 downwards.
TTTGCCGAGTTTAGGAGTTCACACATTTGCTCAAAGTCTAACAAATAGAAGGTGAAGCCAAGATTCAAACCCAAGCCAGTTTGACTTGAAAGCCAGTGCTTTTGATCTTCATTTTATACTGAAATATCAAACATGAAGTGATAATAATAATAATTCTATGCTGAAGTTTGAAATATGAGAACATTTGTACATCAGGCCACTTGACCTGCCCTAGCTCCTTTTGGCTGCAAGAACTAAAATTTCACCTGAAAGGTAAAGTCTGCAATTGCTCTGCCATCCAAAGCCAGAATTCCCCAATGAGTCCTTGGACTGCTGCTCCCAGGACGTCAGCATCAGCTCCACACAGGTCCTGGGAATGTTGTGTAAGGCCGCCTACCTGAGCCTGAGCACAGAGGGGCAGAAGCTCCATCTTTTCTGTTCTTCCTGCCTCTGCTACCCACATGCACCAGCTCTGCTTTCTCAGTATCAAGTCAGGCCTCACCAAGACTAATGATAGCCCTTAAGCACTGAGATCCATGTTTCATAGAGGGGCATCTGACCCGTGGCCCCTTAACTCTGCCAAACACAACTCATCCCTCTTCCACAGATCTATTAGACAATGCTGGCAGGTATGTCAAACAATGTCAGCATGCTAGGGTTGGCAGATACCACACAAGACATCCAGTTAAGCTGTGTGCCCCATAAAGAAGTGATTTTTCAGCATGTGTCCCAAATACTGCATGGGACACACTTACACTAAAAATTATTGGTTATTTATCTGCTATTCTAATTTACCTGTGTGTCCTCTATTTTTATTTGCTAAATCTGGTAACCCTAGCATGTTTGCCACTAAGATTAGGCAGGTCTGAGCACCAATGTAGCAAAAAGGAGATGAAAATTCCAAACTCTTGTCGTAGCAGTTGCTGTTGTTGTTACAGTTGCTAAGTCATGTCTAACTCTTTTGCAACCCCATGGAATGTAGTCTGCCAGGCTCTTATGTCCATGGGATTCTCTAGGCAAGAATACGGAGTGAGTTGCCGTTTCCTTCTCCAGGGGGTCTTCCCAATTAGGGACGGAAACTATGTCTCCTGCATTGGCAGGCAGATTCTTTACCACTGAGCCATCTGGCAGAATACATACAATAACAGTTCTAATAGAAATCTTTACTTTAAAAGAATTTTCTTGTTTCAGTGTTATACTTTTATAAATGGCAATGATATTTGGCTTAATGTTAAACTTTTATAAACATCAGTGAAATTTAGGTTTATTATCTTGAAGTCATAAAACATGCCACAATTTATCTCTCCTTTTTGCCTTGATGGCTCAGAGTAAAATTGCTTTACTATATCAAACATAGCTTCCTTGTGTTTTTCTCTCTGAAACCTTAGATGAGGTTTTCTTTTTAAACCCTATGATACGCAGAACTAGGAGTTAAAGAAGAAACATCCTTGACAGCACTATTATCAAAATAAAGCATAATATATATAATAATGTAAAATAGTAGTAGTGGAATTTAGAACCCAGAAATGCCAAGAGATTTTAGAGTACTTTACTAATTCATCCAACATTCCTTTGAAGGGATTATCATTGTCTGGATTTTCCAGATAGGAAAATGAAAGTGCAGATAATTACCTTCTTTGTCCAAACAAGAAATCTGGGACATCATGTGTGGGCCACAAGCTCATTACAAGCCCCCCACCCGACCGCCCTGATCCCAAGGGCTTAACTCATGGCCCTCCAGTGTCATAAATCCTGGTCCAAGCACCTAGAGTTAATGAGCAGTTAAAGGAACTGAAAATTAAAAACTGAAGAAGATTCTGATAAGTTATTTTAGAAAGTGTCAAGTAACTCGTCAAGTTCCCAGGAGGAGGAGGGAAAGTGAGGAGAGCAAATTCAGCACTTCTTCAAAGCTCAAAGGCAAAATGTGCCCTCAAGTGACATGTGAAAAATAAAATTAAATCTGATATATGTAAACTAGCTTTGCCTATTCAGGCTGGATAAATTGTGACTTGTTTTTCCTGACACTCTATTTCTCCATCTATTACAGGGCTGCTAATGTACACGTATTCAATATGTGAGGTGGTTCCTAATGTCACAGGAACATGTCTGTTTGCCTCTGTGGGTTATATGACTTAACTGGTCTTCATCCCATCAGCCTCTGAGACCATCCAGAGCTGCTGTAAGGCTGGGTGTGCGGCTTCTCCCACGTGCGGAGCAGCTCTGCAGTGCCCCGAATGTTCATCTGGGGTTTCGAGGGTAGCTTGGGAGTTACGGACACCTTCATTCTGCTTGGCTGGGTGGTTAAGTGGTAGGAACATCCACGCTGGGCTTGAGCACATCATCATGTGATTACTTCTGCTGTTCAAAAGTGCCAGTATCCACAAGTCCATAAGTGGTACAGAATATTTCACAGTGAGTTGGGCTTTCATCAGAGAGAAAATGACCCAAATTGGCATGTGTGTGAACTTTTCCATCTACACAAGCCCTTTAATGAAGGAGGTCTTTGGAGGTGCTGAGGGAAAAGTTGATGACAGAGGAGCACACCTCAGACAATTTACTGTTTAAGCACTAGCCTTTGCAGCAGGATCCCTGCACGAGAATTCCCCTTAGATCGAGTAAACCTAGAGATTAGTCTGGAGCCTCTTTTGTGACTAAAATGCAGGGCATTTTTTCCATGCTTAAGCCCTTTCCTGAAAATAGGTTTCTAATATTATGTCTAAATTCCTTGTTCACTGAACCTACAAGGAACTTATGGAGCAATGGAATTAAAAGATTAAACGTCAAGCCACTTGTGCTAAGTCTTTAAATGCCTTACGGAGCACAGTTTACATAGCAACCCAGTCTAGGATTGGCATTGCACGACTCAATCGCTTTTAGAGAGTCTTAGAGCCTCAGGTGTTCCAATAATTTTTCCTTAACCGTTTTCCTTCTATAGCAATCAACCCCATGGTATTATAATTCCTCATGGTGCCTGCTGTTGAACTGTATACATTTAAGTTGTATATACATTTCATTTTAAATGTTACCAAGTGACCTCATGACCTCAACCTAGAAATTAGGTTTTCTTTAGACATCACATGCAGCTTCCTGAGTTTATCTTATCTCAAAACTTGTTAGAGCTGAACAGCACTTTAAAAGTATATGCCAGCTTCTTTCTATAGGTGAGAAAAATTTATTAAAATTTTAATTATAAAATTATAATAATTATTATTATGCTATAAACAACTGGTCTTCATGCATTGTTTCTTTCACTCCTCACTGCAGGCCTGTGAGTTCTGTACTGATATTTTTCTTCATATGAGCTTCTGTATCAGCTCTCTACCCCTTTGTATAGTGGGAGGACTTTGGTCCAACATTCCTCCCCTTTATTATCTACTAGATCATGCCCATCAGACGGTAAACATGGTGTTAGTTGCATCCAACTCTTTGTGACCACATGGACTACAGGCTGCCAGGCTCCTCTGTTCATGGGATTTTCCAGCCAAGAATACTGGAATGGGTTGCCATCCCCTTCTCCGCAGAATCTTCCTGACTCAGCAATTGAACCTGCCTTTTGCATCTCCTGCATTGGTAGGTGGGTTCCTTACCACCAGTGCCACCTCAGCACCTTCACTGGGTCATCCCCATTGGAAGGCAAATATGGTGTTAATCCTTCTCTCTTTAAAGACAAAACAGGCAAAGAAAACAACAAAGCCCTTTCCTGACTCCACTTCCCTCGGTGGCTACCATCCTGTCTCTTATTCCTTTTGCAGAAAAGTGCCTTGAAATAGCACTCAGCTCAGGCGAGTCCCCTCATCCCATCTCTTCTTCACTTGACTCAGCCAGCTGTGTGCCCCCATGTTCTGCACACACCACTCCTGTGCACAGGACCTATAGTTCCATGCTCTGGAATCCATAGCTGGTTTTTAGCCCTCATCTCATCTGACGCTGCCGCAGCTTTCAATAGTTATTTTCTCCTCCTGAGTCACTGATTTCCCAGACATGGCACTTGAATTTCCTCCTACGTCCCTGCTCACCACTATCCTCAGCTCCTCTTCATGCAGAAATGTGCAGGGCTTAGACTTTAGTCCTCCTGGTTCTTTATCCACATGTACTTCTCTACTAATCTCATCCAGACACTTTAGCTTTAAATAGTATGTATGCTTCATCTTTTCTGTTGATCCAGACTCACTCTTCACCCATTTCCACCCCGCTCTCCTGGAAGCATAGCAACATGCACCCTTGATCTCTACTTTTCATTTGGGTTTGGCCCATGGGAGGCACTGGCATGAGATTGGTGGGTAGAAGGAAAGCCAGGCTGGAGTGTCAAAATCCTGCAATGAATCCTGTGTCACTCAGTAGAAACCAAAGTTCTTGTAGGCATCCACAAGGCCACCCATGAGGTGGCTACTTGACGTCTCTCTGACCTTCCCGACTTCCATTCTCTTCTCTCAACCTGCTCCAGCCATGCTGACTTTGCTGCTGCTAGAACAGGCCAGGCATGCTTCCACTTTAGGGACTTTGATCTAGCTGTGTTATTATAATTATTTGGCTAACTCCTTCTAGTTTTTTTCTCAGAAGTCCCCTCCAAAAAAAGGCCTGCCCTGATCATCCAATTTATAGTACAGCTTCTCTCCCCACCAACTCCCTAGTGCCTCTTACTCCAGTCCATTTTTTTCTGTTATACAAAGCATGCATCATACACTAACAATCTATATTATTTAGTTCATATGTTTATTGTTTGCATCTCCCCTCCCTTTCCTAGGGATGTGAGTCTGGATCTGCAGAGGGTCATGATAAAAGACATCAGGATGAAGGCACAGAGCAGAAGGCAGGACCGAGAAGTTAGGAAGAACTGACGACAACATTTCTTTTATTCTAGAGACAGTGCAACCCTGGACTTTCAATTACATGAACCAAGAAATTCCCATTTTTGTTTACTGCTTCAATTTGAAATTTCTGTCATTTGAAACCAAAAGATTCCTTCCTGACTAATGTATTGATTTAGGACCAACTCTCCAGGGGCCATAGGATAATGAAGAACAAAACTTCACCTGGAGCTTCGTGTTGATGTGTAAAGCCTATTATCAACTTGCTTGATCAAAGAAGCCCATTTAGACTGGGTATCCAGGAAGTTAAGAACAATTAAAAAAAATTTTTTTTGCTTTAAATAAACTTATTGTTTTTGGTAATTATGTATTTACAAAAAGTTGCAAGGACATTAAAGAAAGTTCCCGTAAACTCTTTGCCTGGTTTCCGCTACTGTTAACATCTCACATAACTATGGCATTTTTTGTCAAAACAGTGGCGCATTGCTAATACCTAAGTTACCAGATTTTATTTGGGTTTCCCACTCAGGTTTTTCCTCTGTTCCAGAATTCCATATAAAATATCACATTGCACTTAGTTGTCATATCTTCTTAATCTCCTCTGGCCTGTGACATTTTCTCCATTTCTCCCCTTGTTTTTCATGACCTTGACAGTTTGAAGAGCACTGGTTTGTATCTCATAAACTGTCTTTCAATTTGAGTTTGTCTGATATTTTTCACATGATTAGAACAAGATGATGGGTTTGGGGAAGAGTACTACAGAGGCGCAGTAGGGTAACATGTACAGAGCTGATTAGATGATGAGGAAATGAATGCATGGTGCATACCACTGAGTTAAGGAGGCCTCTGAGTGTGGAATATGGAGGTCCTCCTAGGCTGGCTGTCATTCAGAATCATATTCCTTGAATACTAAGCATGGAGCTCTTTGGGTTTCAAGGAAACAAAGGTGCACAGTGATTTACTGTGAAATTTTTTTTTTTTTTTTGTAATCATGGTAAATTAGAATGAGTTTTTACTTTCTAAAAATTCAAGACACGGAAATACTAACTCATTGCAGTAAGTGAAAAACCAGGTTTTCCCAAATTGAAGCAGGAAGGAAGGGTCCCATTACTCCATCTCAGATCCATGAGAAAGGCCCCTTCGTTTTGCAGGTATCTCTCTGCTATATGGTGCTTTTCCAGGTGGCTCAGTGGTAAAGGATCTGCCTGCCAATGCAGGGGACATGGTTTTGCTCCTGAGTCACGGAGATCCCCTGGAGGAGGAAATGGCAACCCACTTCAGTATTCTTGCCTGAAGAATCCCATGGACTAAGGAGCCTGATGGGCTACAGTCCTTGGGGTCGAAAAGAGTCAGGCACCACTGAGCGACTGAACAGGCACACACGCTCTGCTATCTGAGTCTGCTGATTGGACTTATGCCTGTGCCTCCAAGTGATTTTCATAAAACACTTCAGTACTGCTCTAGACTGAGTGTTTGTGACACCCACCCCTTTCTAACCTCCACTATAAAAGCATTAGGAGATGGGACCTTTGCGAGGTAATTAGAAATGGCAACCCACTCCAGTATTTTTTTGCCTGGAGAATTCCACAGACAGGGGAGTCTGGTGGGCTACAGTCAGTGGGGCTGCAAAGAGTTGAACATGGCTGAGTGCACACACGCCGATGGCCTAGGTGGGATGTGGATAGGCCTATGGGTGCAGCTGTAATGACGGGATTAGTGCCCTTATGAGAGAGACCAAGAGCGCTCCCTCATTCCTTTTCACCATGTAAGGACACGAAGAGAAGATGGTTGCCTATAAATTAGGAAGATGATTTTCACCAGACACTGAATCTGTTGGTGACTTGGAGTTCCCAGGCTCCAGAACTGTGAAAATAAATTTCTGTTGTTTATAAGCCACCCAGTCTGTGGTAGTTAGTTGTCACTGCCAGAATGGACTAAGACAAGTAGACATAACCAAATTTTTTCATATATACACACACATGCACAAACACACATCATTATCAAAAAATTATTCAAACAGAAATGCATTGTTCAGTCATCTTGTTATATTACCAGGAAATAGTAACTAGGTTACTCTTTCTCCTTTCCATTAACCTATCAATTATCCATATAGTTTTTTAACTCAGTGAGGAAAGCACTGGGCAAAGTCAACAGGAGAGAAGTCAAGGACTCAACCTTGATTCAAATGCCTTATGTTACAACACAAATATATATCATTCACCCATCCAAATTAGATCATATATATGAAACATTGTAAGGTATATGTAACAAAGTAGAAAGTTTAACTTTCAAATAAATTCTCCTGCTGAACACTCATTCAGTTCAGCTCAGTCCAGTCGGCTCAGTTGTGTCTGACTCTTTGCGACCCTGTGGACTGCAGCACGCCAGACTTCCTTGTCCATCACTAACTCCCAGAGCTTAACCAAACTCATGTCCATCGAGTCAGTGATGCCGTCCAAGCACTCATTCTCTGTCATCCCCTTCTCCTCCTGCTTTCCTTCCTTCCCAGCATCAGGGTCTTTTCCAATGAGTCAGCTCTTCACATCTTCAGCGTTAGCATCAACCCTTCCAATGATATTCAGAACTGATTTCCTTTAGGATGGACTAATTGGATCTCCTTGGAGTCCAAGGGACTCTCAAGAGTCTTCTCTAACACCACAGTTCAAAAACATCAATTCTTGGGCACTCAGCTTACTTTATAGTTCAACTCTCACATCCATACATGACTACTGGAAAACCATAGCTTTGATGAGACAGATCTTTGTTGGCAAAGTAATGTCTCTGCTTTATAATATGCAGTCTAGGTTGGTCATAACTTTTCTTCATCTGCAGTGATTTTGGAGCCCCCCAAAATAAAGTTTGTCATTGTTTCCACTGTTTTCCCATCTATTTACCATGAAGTGATGGGACCAGATGCCATAATCTTAGTTTTCTGAATGTTGAGCTTTAAGCCAACTTTTTCACTCTTCTCTTTCACTTTCATCAAGCAGCTCTTTTGTTCTTCTTTGCTTTCTGCCATGAGGGTGGTTATTAGATAACCTCTGCGTATATGAGATTATTGATATTTCTCCCAGAAATTTTGATTCCAGTTTGTGCTTCATCCAGTCTAGCGTTTCTCATGATGTACTCTGCATATAAATTGAATAAGCAGGGTGACAATATATAGCCTTGACGTACTCCTTTTCCTATTTGGAACCAGTCTGTTGTTCCATGTCCAGTTCTAACTGTTGCTTCCTGACCTGCATACAGATTTATCAGGAGGCAGGTTATCTCTTTCAGAATTTTCCACAGTTTACTGTGATCCACACAGTCAAAGGCTTTGGCATAGTCGATAAAGCAGAAGTAGATTTTGTCTGGAACTCTTTTGCTTTTTCAATGATCAAACAGGTGTTGACAGTTTGCTCTCTGGTTCCTCTGTCTTTTCTAAATCCAGCTTGAACATCTGGAAGTTCATGGTTCACGTACTGTTGAAGTCAGGCTTGGAGAATTTTAAACATTACTTTGCTAGCATGTGAGATGAGTGCAATTGTGTGGTAGTTTGAGCTTTCTTTGGCATTGCCTTCCTTTGGGATTGGAATGAAAACGGACCTTTTCCAGGCCTGTGGCCACTGCTGAGTTTTCCAGATTTGCTGGCATATTGAGTGCAGCACTTTCACAGCATCATCTTTTAGGATTTGAAATAGTTCAACTGGAATTCCATCCCCTCCGCTAGCTTTGTTTGTAGTGATGCTTCCTAAGGCCCACTTGACTTCACATTTGAAGATCTCTGGCTCTAGGTGAGTGATCTCAGCACTGCAGTTATCTGGGTCATGAAAATCTTTTTTGTATTGTTCTTCTGTATTCTGCCATCTCTCTCTCTTTTTTTAATAATTTATTCTATTTTACAATACTGCATTGTTTTTGCCATACATTGACATGAATTAGCCACAGATGTACATGATCTCCCAATGCTGGAGCCCCCTTCCACCTCCCACACCACACCATCTCCCCGGATCATCACGTATACCAGCCCCAAGCAACCTGTATCCTGTATTGAAGATAGACTGGTGCTTCATTTCTTGTATGATAGTATACATGTTTCAGTGCCATTCTGCCATCTCTTCTTAATATCTTCTGCTTCTGTTAGGTCCATACCATTTCTGTCTTTTTATTGTGCCCATCTTTGCATGAAATGTTCCTTTGGTATCTCTAATTTTCTTGAAG
>SJYC01117045.1:0-11915 GCA_006408675.1 Madoqua kirkii | reverse complement strand
TACTCCTTTTCCTATTTGGAACCAGTCTGTTGTTCCATGTCCAGTTCCAGCTGTTGCTCCCTGACCTGCATATAGGTTTCTCAAGAGGCAGGTCAGGTGGTCTGGTATTCCCATCTCTTTCAGAACTTTCCACAGTTTATTGTGATCCACACAGTCAAAGTCTTTGTCATAGTCAATAAAGCAGAAGTAGATGTTTTTGTGGAATTATCTTCCTTTTTCCATGACACAGCAGATATTGGCAAGTTGATCTCTGCTTCCTCTGCCTTTTCTAAAACCAGCTTGAACATCTGAAACTTCACAGTTCACTTATTGCTGAAGCCTGACTTGGAGAATTTTGAGCATTACTTTACTAGCGTATGAGATGAGTGCAATTGTGTGGTAGTTTGAGCATTCTTTGGCATTGCCTTTCTTTGAGATTGGAATGAAAACTGACCTTTTCCAGTCCTGTGGCCACTGCTGAGTTTTTGAAATTTGCTGACATATTTTCAGTGCAGCACTTTCACAGCATCGTCTTTTAGGATTTGAAACAGCTCAACTGGGATTCCATCACCTCCTCTAGCTTTGTTCGTAGTAATGCTTTCTAAGACCCACTTGACTTCACATTCCAGGATATCTAGCTCCAGGTGAATGATCACACCATCGTGATTATCTGGGTTGTGAAGATCTTTTTGGTAGAATTCTTCTATGTATTCTTGCTACCTCTTCTTAATATCTTCTCCTTCTGTTAGGTCCATACAATTTCTGTCCTTTATCGAGCCCATCTTTGCATGAAATGTTCCCTTGGTATTTCTAATTTTCTTGAAGAAATTTCTAGTCTTTCCCAATCTGTTGATTTCCACTATTTCTTTGCACTGATTGCTAAGGAGGGCTTTCTTACTTCTCCTAGCTATTCTTTAGAACTCTGCTTTCAGGTGCTTATATCTTTCCTTTTCTCTTTTGCTTTTTGCCTCTCTTTTTTCCACAGCTATTTGTAAGGCCTCCCCAGGCAGCCAGTTTGCATTTTTGCGTTTCTTTCTCGTGGGGGTGGTCTTGATCCCTGACTCTTGTACAATGTCACGAACCTCATTCCATAGTCATCAGGCACTCTATAAGATCTAGTCCCTTAAATCTATTTCTCACTTCCACTGTATAATCATAAGGGATTTGATTTAGGTCTTACCTGAATGGTCTAGCGGTTTGCCCTACTTTCTTCAATTTGAGTCTGAATTTGGTAATAAGGAGTTCATGATCTGAGCCACAGTCAGCTCCTGGTCTTGTTTTTGTTGACTGTATAGAGCTTCTCCATCTTTGGCTGCAGAGAATATAATCAGTCTGATTTTGGTGTTGACCGTCTGGTGATGTCCATGCATAGAGTCTTCTCTTGTGTTGTTGGAAAAGGGTGTTTGCTGTGACCAGTGTGTTCTCTTGGCAAAAGTCTGTTAGCCTTTGCCCTGCTTCATTCCGCATTCCAAGACCAAATTTGCCTGTTACTCCAGGTGTTTCTTGACTTCCTACTTTTGCATTCCAGTCCCCTATAATGAAAAGGGCATCTCTTTTAGGTGTTAGTTCTAAAAGGTCTTGTAGGTCTTCATAGAACTGTTCAACTTCAGCTTCTTCAACATTACTGGTTGGGGCATAGACTTGGATAAATGTGATATTGAATGGTTTGCCTTGGAATTGAGCAGTGGTCATTCTGTGTTTTTGAGATTGCATCCAAGTACTGCGTTTCGGACTCTTGTTGACTATGATGGCTACTCCTTGAGTCTGTTAGCTGAACTTAATTTCCTCTTCTCCAGCGTGTTCTGTTGTACACCATGTACATCATGTACACCATGTTGTACACCATGTACATCCGTATAGTGCTTTTGAAATTCTCAATTGTTACCAATATGGGGCTATTATGAATGATGCTCTTTCAGGCCTTGTTGAATGTGTTGCCTGCTGAACACATGCTGAAAGTTTCTCTAGAGTTTAAGGGGAAATTCCTGTTTCATAAGTCTTCAGGACACTAGCTTTTACCATGTAAGACACAATTGTTTTAAATGTCATTGTTGTTAATTCGAGTTGCTAAGTCACGTCCAGCTCTTTGTGACACCACGGACTGCAGCATGCCAGGCATCCCTTTCTTTCATTATCTCCCAGAGTTTGCTCAAATTCAGGTCCATTGAGTCAGTGATGCCGTCCAACTGTCTCATCCTCTGTCACCCCCTTCTCCTCCTCCGGTCAATCTTCCCATATCGGGATCTTTTCAAATGAGTTGGCTCTTTGCATCAGTTAGACAAAGGGTTGGAGCTTCAGCTTTAGCATCAGTCCTTACAGTGAATAGTCAGGGTTGATTTCCTTTAGGATTGAGTGGTTTGATGTCCTTACAGTCCAAGGGACTCTCAAGAATCTTCTCCAGCACAATTGAAAAGCATCAATTCTTTGACGCTCAGCCTTTTTTATGGTCCAACTCACATCTGTACGTGATTACTGGAAAAACCAAATTGGCCAGTTCAGACCTTTGTCACCAAAGTGATTTTTTTTTTAAATTTTTTTATTTACTACTTTATTCCATTTTACAGTACTGCATTGGTTTTGCCATACCTCGACATGAATCAGCCACAGGTGCACACGATCTCCCAATGCTGAAGCCCCCTCCTACCTCCCTTCCCCCCCTCCGCCATCTCCCTGGATCATCCCGTACACCAGCCCCAAGCATCCTGTATCCTGTATTGAACATAGACTGGCGCTTCATTTCTTATATGATTGTATACATGTTTCATTGCCATTCTCCCAGATCATCCCACCCTCTCCCTCAGAAGCCAAAAGTCCCTTCTGTACCTCTGTGTCTCTTATATTGTCTCACTTACAGGGTCCTCATTACTATCTTTCTAAATTCCATATATATGTGTCAGTATACTGTATTGGTGTTTTTCTTTCTGGCTTACTTCACTCTGTATAATCAGCTCCAGTTTCATCCATCTCATTAGAGCTGCGTCAAACGTATTCTTTTTAAGTGATTTTTAATATGCTCTCTAGATTTGTTACAGCTTTCCTTCCAAGGAGTAAGCATTTTTAATTTCATGGCTGCAGTCACCTTCCTCAGTGATTCTGGAGCCCAAGAAAACAAAATCTGCCACTGTTTCTACTTTTTCCCTATCTATTTGTGTTAAGGTGATGGGACCAGATATCATGGTCTTTGTTTTTTGACTGTTTAGTTTTAAGCCAGCTTTTTCAGTCTCCTCTTTCACCCTTATCAAGAGGCTCGTTATTTCCTCTTCACTTTCTGCCATTAGAGTGGTATCGTCTGCATTTCTGAAGTTGTTGCTGTTTCTCCTGGTAATCTTAATTCCAGCTTGTGATTCATGCAGCCTGGCATTTTGCATGATGTACCCTGCATGTAACTTAAACAAGCAGGGTGTGACGTATGACCTTGATGTACTCCTTTCCCCGTTTTGAAACCAGTGTGTTGTCCTGTGTCTGGTTCTAACTTGCTTCTTATCCTGCATAAAGATTTCTCAGGAGACAGGTAAGGCACTCTTATATTCCCATCTCTTTAAGGATTTTCCAGTTTGTTGTGATCTGCTCAAAGTCTTTAGTGTGGTCAGTGAAGTAGAAGTAGGTGTTTTTCGGGAATTCCTTTACTTTCTCTGTGATACCCAGAGGATGTTGGCAGTTTGATTTCTGGTTCCTCTGCCTTTTCTAAACGCAGCTTGTATATCTGAAAGTTCTTGATTCATGTATTGTTGAAGCCTAGCTTGAAGGATTTTGAGCATTACCTTGCTAACATGTGAAATGACTGCAATTGTGCAGCAGTTTGAATATTCTTTGGCATTCCCTTTCTTTGGAACTTGATGAAAACAACCCTTTTCCAGTCCCGTGGAAAACACCAATGCTGAGTTTTCCAAATTTGCTGGCATATTGAGTGCAGCACTTTAACAGCATCATCTTTTATAATTTGAAATAGCTCAGCTGGAATTCTATCACCTCCACTAGCTTTGTGTATAGTAATGTTTCCTAAGGCCCACTAAACTTGACACTCCAGGATGTCTGGCTCTGAGTTTTTGACCACACCATCGTTGTTACCCAGGTCATTAAGGACTCTTTGTATTCTTGCCACCTCTTCTTAATCTCTTTGCTTTTGTTTTAAATGTGGTTTTACCAGATTTTGTTCCTGCCAGCAGTTTGAGCGTACCAACCATTGTTCCATAAACTCATCAAATGCATGGTATTTTCAGACTTTCAGTTTTTATCAGTCTGAGAGGAAATGTGTAATCTTGCATTTTAATTTGATGAGAATGAAAAGTAACCTGATTTTTTTTTTTTAAACTTCTGGTTGTGAGTTTCAAGATTATACACAAATCAGAGACTTCTTGAAATAAAATTCTCCAATCTAGCTCTTCCACACCGTCCCCTCTGCATATTGGTATTATACCATGAGTTCTTTGAGAGTACAAAGAAAGACACATGGAGATGATTTCAAGCAGAGTAAGTCAAGATATTATGCTATAGGAGCTTTCATTCTTTCTAAGCTTTCATTCTTAGTTTCAAGTATGATTAAGTATTAGTCTGAGTGCGTTCTATTTACTCTGTTTCTAGTAACTATTACAGAAGTGCACTGAGAAACCAGCAGGCATGTCTGTCATCCTGTGCACTAAATATTAGTAAAATTTAATTTAAAAAAAGATGAAAAGTAAAAATAGAAGGTTGTCTTTTGCTCTAACATTACAACACTCCCAGGTGAGCATATTCACATTTGAGAGCACTGAATATAGAACAAGTCAGAACATGGATCTCTGGAGTTGAGAAACAGGATAATTTTACCTTTTTTGTGATAAACATAATTATCACTGGTTGGGGGAGGGAAATAGGAAAGAAACTCAAAGATTTTTTTCGTGGAATAGGAAGAGAAAAAAATACTGTGGTCAAATAGTTAAAAAAAAATGTATGGTGGATACGTCCTAATAATTTTTTTCTCTATGCTCATTACAAAATACTGTCTACATCTTCATAAAGAAAATGTTCCTCATCTATGAGGTCATTTTTTTTGGTGGAGGGGCGGGGAGGTCATGTTAAGTAGGTATTGTGAGTGAGCTCCTATGAACTGGCAGCTTATGCAACTGCTGAAACATTTCTTAAAAGATCTTTTTTGCCAATCATATCACCATCTGAAAGATGGTTGTGTTTTTGTAGGAAACCCTTTCTTCAGTACATGTTCTGTTATTTGTGTAAATGCTGTGAAAATCTGCATCTTTTCATAAGGCATTGAATTTTTTAAATGGCTAAAATTAAGGTTCTTCTGAAACATGGGCTTCCCTGGTAGCTGAGAGGTTAAAGCGTCTGCCTGCAATGTGGGAGACCCGGGTTCGATCCCTGGGTTGGAAAGATCCCCTGGAGAAGGAAATGGCAACCCACTCCTTGCCTGGAAAATCCTGGTGGGCTACAGTCCACAAGGTCACAAAGAGTCAGACACTGACTGAGTGACTTCACTTTCACTTGCATTGTTTTGTTTTTACTGATTATTGGGTTTTATAAACCTAGAAACAGCAAGGATAGAGCAAATTAAGCCTTTATTTGTCCAGAGTTAGTGGTTTGAGTCCTGATTCTCAGATGGCCTTGGTATATACAAATGGGATAGAAAGTTAAGGGCCTCAATTGTATTATTTTTAAAATCAGAAGAAAAAAGAAAGAAAAGAAGTCCGTACTGGAGAGGTAAAGTCTAGGTAATAAACTGTTCCTAGTTGTAGAAGAGTAAAATGTTTATGCAAACTTTATAATTTGTGATTAAAGAGGAATTAGAATTTAAGTAATTTCTGGGACCTAATATTGTACTATAGTAATATTTTAGTAATTTATAGGACATATTTATAAGTACCATATAAGAGCTTTTTAAAAGCACTTAATCTGTTCATCTGTGCCATAAACATATAAAAACCATTCTGGTTTTCATCTTTCTCTGCTTTAAACATGTTTATGATTGTTAGAAAATGCTACAGGTCAATTTTGTTAGCTCTTGTATGCAAGACAGATTCTAAGATCTCACCAAATAGCTCCTTTCAGCACTAAGTAAAGTTTGGTCTCTTATCACCTTTGCACATAGTAAAAATGTTTCTAATGTTTTAGATATTTCCAGTTGCTCATGTTCCACTTAGCCTTGTGGAGTCACCATTCTTTTCGTGGTTTGAAGAGCTGTTTCAGTGCTTATGTCCCTCTGTTTTAACTGGTTGAACAACATTTGTTTTATGTGTTGTTACTTGTTTTCATTTGTGAGTTGAGAATAATTTTCATACAGTCATAAAATTATAATCTTAAAGGCTGTATCGGCAAGTGTCTAGTCAAATGCATTACACACAGATTTGGAAACTACTAAGAAGTGAGCTAGTAGACTGGATTAAGGCTAGTGAATTAATGGGCAAAACCCTACCATTTTCAGACTAGTTTTTCACTAGGATGTGTTTCAATAAATTAAATGGAAGTTATACACACATTGGATATCGACCTTGAGCAAATTGATTAAACCTCAGCAAATAGAGATATGGATACAATAGACTTCGGTATATTAAAGTAGATGTTGTATTTGTGACCCCATGGACTGTAGCCCACAAAGCTCCTCTTCACAGGATTCTGTAGGCAGAAATACTGGATTGGGTAGCCAAACCCTTCTCCAGAGAATCTTTCTTACCCAGGGATCCATATCTCCTCCAGCCCCCTATTGGCAGGCAGATTAAGTACTTAGCATAGTGCCTGGCTTGCAGTTAAGTGCTCTTTTGTTTGTCTGAATCTTTCCTTACTTGGCCGCATCAGGTCTCAGTTGAGGCAGGCGGGATCTCTGTGGGTGTGCAGGCTCTAAGAACTGGGATTGGGCTGCATTGGGCTTAGTTGCCCCGTGGCATATGGGCTCTTGGCTCCCTGACCCCAGGGATCAGAACCGCACCCCCTGCACTGGAAGGCAGATTCTTAGCCCCGGACCATCAGGGAAGCCCTGTTAGTGCGCTTTTTATGGATGTTGAGTTGATGAATTGTAGTTGGCTCTCATTTTAAATAATGGTTGGTTTTTTTCTGCTGTGCTTTAGATCTCCATTGGTTATTCTCAAGCACATTCTATCTGGAATGAGTGGGACCTTCAAAGCTTGAAAAATTGGCCTCTTTCTAGAAGATTTGGCTTCGGTTTGGTTTTCAGTTACCAGGAAGGGAGATCCAGGTATGTAACAGAGATTGGATATTGGACCAAACACATCCACATTCAGTCGTCTCCCTCCTGAAGCTGCACTTGGTATGACAGTAAAGGAGTCTGCGGGCCTCCCTGGTGACTCAGCACAGGAGACGCAGGGCTGATCCCTGGGTTGGGAAGATCCTCTGGAGAAGGAAATGGCAACCTACTCTAGCATTCTGACCTAGGGAATTCCGTGGACAGAGGAGCCTGGCGGTCTACTGTCCATGGGGTCACAAAAAGTTGGACTTGGCTTAGCGACTAAACAGTAGCAGCAACAGAGGAGTCTAAAATACAAAATGGAATTCTTTCCCACAAGGAGAAAAGAGCTCAGAGACAGCAGTAAGTATGAATGAAAGGTAGCAACACGGATGAGAGACTGGGAATTTACAGAGCATAGCCACACCCAGTTGTCTGCAGAAAGGGATACTGACCGGAAGCAAACCAGAGGCTTACTGCCTTGTTCCTGCAAGGCCTGAGCTAGGTTTGAGCTGCCCAGGCTGGCCTGAAGCAGGTTGTTCCCTAGAGAAAAGACCCAGTGATGTGCGCAGTTGTGGACTCCCCAAGGGAAAAATCAATTCCCCATTGTTTCATCTGTTGTTGAACTCAACAGTCAGCATGCCTGGAGCCGTGTGCACTAACCCGCATGTGCACAAACCCTCATGTGCACAGCCCGGATGATCCTCAGGCAGGAGAAAAGCTAAAGGAAATTCACTGCAAGAGCTGAGGAAATTGATGATACAGGAAATAAAAAAGAACTACAATGAAACTGTCACTATTCCTCAGATGATTGAGATGTTAGGCCCATGAAACAAGAACAGTGTGCCTCCAAAGAAAGGGGCGGGGGGCGAGAGAAAGAGCCAATTGACAAGAACACATAGTGTTTGGAAATGGTTGATGCAGCTGAAGTAAGCCTAGTAGAAGCACTGGAAGATAAATCATTTTTTAAAAAGTAAAAGTAAAAAGTAAAACAAAATTAAAAAAAGAAATAGATGGAAAGTACAAGGGAAAGGTTAAGAAAATTAGATGACCAATCCTGAAAGTTCAAATCTGCCACAGAATTTCACAAAGTAGAAAATAATCATTAAGGAGAATAAGTTATCAAAGTTACAATACAACAACATTACCCTGATGTTTTAAAAAAAAGACATTTTGGGCCCTTTTAAAGGTCAGTTGAGTGAAACATACTCATTCCATTTAGTGAAATTTCAGATTGTATGGGTTAGTTGTTTAGCGTTTTAACTGCAAGAAAGTTGTGGATGGTGTTGAAACAATGTGTTGGTTTCATAGGAAGTTATGCAAATAAAAAGAAATTCAACACAAAACATAGTACAAGAAAAGTAATTATAGAACATTGCTTGATTTAATGGTAAACAATATTTACAAAAAATATAAGCATTTTATTTTATTTTTCTATTTTACATATATGTTTGGGGTGACTGTTTTTGAAACACCAAGGTGTTTACTTTTAAGTAACTGTGCATGTGGTGGTGGAAAGAAAAGAACAGTGGACAAGGAAGACTCCCAGACCTGCTTCCGTTGCTGTGGGTCCTAGGCCAGTGATGCGCCCTCTTGGTACAGCATTGTCCTGTGGCTTGCAGTAAGGGGTTATCACAAGCTTAGTGGCCTGAACAACACGGGTTTATTATCTTTACTTCCAGAGGTAAGAAGTCCAGTTCAGGTTTCACTGCTGTAATTTCAGTGTATTACTCCACATTTTCTTTGTTCAGTATACAGTGATTTCCTGAAGTTACCTCTTCTTGTTTAATTGCTGAGTCATTTCTGACTCTTTTGCGACCCCCTGGACTATACCCTTAGGCTCCTCAGTCTGTGAAGTTTCCCAGTCAAGAATACTGGGAGTGGGTTGCCATTTCCTTCTCCAGCGGAATTTCCTGACCCAGGGATCAAACTTGTGTCCCCTGCCTTGGCAGGTGGGTTCGTTACCACTGGGCCACCAGGGAAGTAACTGTGTAACTCAGATTGGTACTCTACCTGGCCAAAACCACACACTTGATTTCAGGACTTAATGAAGCTGAGGTTCTTGGTTGTCTCATTGCAGAAATAATTCAGTAAAAAACAAAGTGATAGGTTAGTCAGTTCAGTTCAGTTGCTCAGTTGAGTCTGACTCTTCACGACCCCCTGAATCGCAGCACGCCAGGCCCCTCTCTTCATCACCATCTCCTGGAGTTCACTCAGACTCAACGTCTATCGAGTCCAAGATGCCATCCAGCCATCTCATCCTCTGTCATCCCCTTCTCCTCTTGCCCCCAATCCCTCCCAGCATCAGAGTCTTTTCCAATGAGTCAACTCTTCACATGAGGTGGCGAAAGTACTGGAGTTTCAGCTTCAGCATCATTCCTTTCAAAGAAATCCCAGGGCTGATCTCCCTCAGAATGGACTGGGTGGATCTCCTTGCAGTCCAAGGGACTCTCAAGAGTCTTCTCCAACACCACACTTCAAAAGCATCAGTTCTTTGGTGCTCAGCCTTCTTCACAGTCCAACTCTCACATCCATACATGACCACAGGAAAAACCATAGCCTTGACTAGATGGATCTTAGTTAGCAAAGTAATGTCTCTGCTTTTCAATATACTATCTAGGTTGGTCATAAATTTTCTTCCAAGGAGTAAGCGTCTTTTAATTTCATGGCTGCAGTCACCATCTGCAGTGATTTTGGAGCCCCCAAAAATAAAGTCTGACACTGTTTCCTGCTCAGCCTTCTTCACAGTCCAACTCTCACATCCATACATGACCACAGGAAAAACCATAGCCTTGACTAGATGGATCTTAGTTAGCAAAGTAATGTCTCTGCTTTTCAATATACTATCTAGGTTGGTCATAAATTTTCTTCCAAGGAGTAAGCGTCTTTTAATTTCATGGCTGCAAATTAGCCCAGCCAAATGATGGTGTCCATAGCAAAGAGAAATGCATTGCAAGTGGGCAAGTAGAGACTTGAATTCTAGGCATCATTTCTCTCTCATCAGCCTTTCTGCTACCAGGTCCCTTACTCCTCTGGGCTTCAGGTGCCACCCATCTAAACTAAAGAGAAGACTTTAATTATGTGAAAGTGGGGGTGGACCAGATGGCTTCTTGAGGTCCTTTTTCGTCCCTGGAATCCATGGTTGCTGATTTTGAGTCACACACGAGTTAGCAGTCACATTTGTATGCATGCTTCAGCATTGCCATCTTTGAAGTGAGACATTTTTTTCTTGCTGCCTAAATTACTTCTAGGTTATAAATTCACCTTTGGAAGCAATATTAACTCTTTCAAGCCTCCAGTCTGCTCTTTACTAATGACTGGATTTTTCAGGGAGAAGTAATTAGCTAATTGAAATATGAAGTTGGCTCCTTCAGCATGCAAAGAAAGCTATTTGAATTCATAGAAATGAAAGTTTACTCACTGGTCAGAGGACTAAGGGGATAAATTTTGTTCTGCCTCAGATGCTAGAGCTATCAGGAAGACCTAGACGATGTTATGCCAGCCTCAGTGCTACAATGGCTACCTCTTTAGTCTTGGGAAAGAAAAGTAGTCTTATACAAAGCTTTGAGGGGAAAAAAGCAGCATAAATAATAGAAAGGCTTTTTTTTTTTTTTTTTTTGTATTCTAGACCACCCAATGTTGTGTGGTAGATAGAGAATGATCCTAGAGCTTGAACTGGATTTAGACTTGTTCCAATCACCAGTTTGCTCTGTGATACTGAGCAAGCCCCCTCAAGTTGCTCATCTGTAAATACAGGCAGATAAAATACTTATTTGGGCCTACCTGGTGACTCAGCAGGAAAGAATCTGTCTGCAATGCAGGAGATGTGTGTTCAATCCCTGGGTCAGGAGGATCCCCTGGAGAAAGAAGTGGCAATCCACTCTAGTATTCTTGCCTGGGAAATCCCATGGACAGAGGAGCCTGGTGGGCTACAGTCCATAGGATCACAAAGTGAGTCAACTTAAATTATTAAATACAAAACAAATATAGTAAGTAGATAGAGCCAAAATCATGAAGGTAGAGGTAGACTGAAACCTCAGAAATACTGCCTTTTAGAATATTCTGAGAGTTTATATATATGGTATATTAATTTTCCTTTGTATGTCCTCAAAATATAATAATCCCCCAACTAAATAGCCTCTTGATGAAAGTGAAAGAGGACAGTGAAAAAAGTTGGCTTAAATCTCAACATTCAGAAAACTAAGATCATGGCAACTGGTCCCATCACTTCATGGGAAATACATGGGGAAACAGTCAAAACAGTGGCAGACATTTTTGGGCTCCAAAATCTCTGCAGATGGTGACTGCAGCCATGAGATTAAAAGATGCTTACTCCTTGGAAGGAAAGTTATGAGCGACCTCCTAGATAGCATATTATAAAGCAGAGACACTATTTTGCCAGCAAAGGTCCATCTAGTCAAGGCTATGGTTTTTCCAGTGGTCGTGTATGGATGTGAGAATTAGACTGTGAAGAAAGCTGAGCACCAAAGAACTGATGCTTTTGAACTGTGGTGTTGGAGAAGACTCTTGAGAGTCCCTTGGACTGCAAGGAGGTCCAACCAGTCCATCCTAAAGGACATCAATCCTGGGTGGTCATTGGAAGGACTGATGATAAAGCTGAAACTCCAATACTTTGGCCACCTCATGTGAAGAGTTGATTCATTGGAAAAGACCCTGATGCTGGGAGGGATTGGGGGCAGGAGGAGAAGGGGACAACAGAGGATGAGATGGCTGGATGGCATCACTGACTCAATGCACATGAGTT
>SJYC01117044.1:0-19549 GCA_006408675.1 Madoqua kirkii | reverse complement strand
GGGGGCAGGAGGAGAAGGGGACAACAGAGGATGAGATGGCTGGATGGCATCACTGACTCAATGCACATGAGTTTGAAACTCCGGGAGTTGGTGATGGACAGGGAGGCCTGGCGTGCTGTGATTCATGGGGTCACAGAGTCAGACACAACTGAGCCACTGAACTGAACTGAACTGAGGATAGCTCATGATGGTTTAACATCTGAGAGACATCAGTTCAAATCTTAGCCCTTCCATCATCTACCTCTTTAACTTAGGGCAAGTTATTTAACTCCTACCTGAGTTTTCTCATTTGTAAAATGGATGTAACATTAGTTTACAGAATAGATGGATTATGGTGATGACTATGGACTGTCTCATCACTTCCAGCACAAGGCAGAGGTTTAAAACTGATAACTATTATTACCAGAGAAGGTAGGTAATAAACATCTCACTTTCCAAGTGAGAAAATTCAGTCTCAGAGAACTTATATGACTAAAAGATAAAGTTAAAAATTACACACTTTGGGTACAGTCTTTTCTTGAGTATTGACTTAAATTTCCAAAACCACATTTCATCACATTATTGATGAAAAAGTAGCAAGAAGCTATATGTAAAGACTTTGACTCCATTACTTGAGTTGATGCAGCATATTAATAAACTGGTAGTTATCTTACATAAATGGACATGGGTTCTAATGATGGTACATATGTAAACTTGATTCTTGAAAGATTCTTTTCAATTTGCTTTCTTCCATGACTACAAAGTACAGTGATCACTCAACTAAGTTATTTTGATGACAAGAGGGACTAATAAGAGGCCACAGCAATGAAAATTAATCTTTACTGCTGGAAAACAAAACAGAGTGAGGACAATTTCATTTTTATTCCTTCAGTAGTGGAGCCAGAGGAACTCTGGTTGTAGGAGTACTGGTTTAGAAAGAGCTGAGTTGTGTACACATCGAGATTGGTGACCATAACAAGAACAACCTTACCTGGAATTATTATTATCCCCGGAGGCTACCATAACATACAGCCTCTATGACCAAGTCAGAGTGGGGCATGAAGCTGAACTCACTTTCTCTGGACAAATGCAGAGCTAAGTGCAAAAGTATGTCATATATTTCTGGTATTTCTAGTTTAGAAATAATATTTCTTTTAAGAAAAAATCTCTTCTAGGAAAGGAAAACGAAATACTCCAGAAAATATTGAAGATCAAACTATGCATCAGTGGGGGAAAAATAAAATTAAGAGCTTGGAAATCCTAACAGCACACATGCAGTCTTAGGCAGAGCCACCTCCTCTTTCCTTCCACATAGTGTGATCTGGACCATGTTTGCTGAGTAATTTCACTCACTTGCTTCCCTAAAGGACCACGGTACCTTATTCTGGTACTTATCAGTATACACATAAAGTGCACTTCTCTGTTGCTGTATTTTTTAATCTGTAAAATGAAGTTATGATTGTGTTTGCATCACATTTGTCTTGAGCAATTCATAGTAATTCATAGCATTGTTCTCCCAGAAGTGATTATGCAGTTGCATAAAAATACTAGCCAAGACAGCTAAAAAGTCACAAAATAGCATTAGTGTTAAGTAGTTCAATTACCTCTGAAGGCAAAAGATTAAACCTATTTTTACATGAATTTTTGACCAACACATCTGTACTTTGTAGATTGTCTTTTATGTGATCTGTGATTTGATTTTTGACTGATTAGACATCCAAACATGAAGTGATCTTCATGAAAAATAGTGATGATGTATTTGTTCAAACCTAACTGAGATCACTGAAAAAGTAAGATGTCTCTCTATAAGAAACATATGATTCTTGTAAAGGGCTAGGGTTTCCATGAAATAGTTAATCAACTAAGAGCCAAGATATTTGGTAAAAGCAAGGGTTTCAGCGTTAAGACTGAGGCAAAATGGCAAGTTGCCAAGGAAAGATGGAGCAGGTTCACAGAGATGTTTGTTGAAAGCATCTTGATTTGTACAAACCCATTTGCCTCAGAAAGTGGCTGACAGTGGGGGTGCAGAGGGGATAGACACCACAGTTGCGTCTAGCACTGATCCAGACAAAATAGCAATCAAAACCCAGGAGCCAACATTCAATCATTAAAGATCCTAGCCGTTTGTGCAGCACACCTAGCTGACACGTCTCAAAGAACTAGAATCTCAATTTCCCGACCAAGGAAATAGAAAACTGCAATGTCTGAATGGTTTTATCTAAGCTCAGATTGGAGCAGTAATAGCATTAAAATAAAATGGGTTTAATAATAAATCCTAGCAATATAACTGCAATCTACAGAGTAGTAAATTTTTCAAGTTCATTTGCTCTGTCTCCTTTTAAACAGTATACAAGTGTACCATGTATGCATAGACAATGATGCCATTATGTTGTGGCAGTACTGGAAGAAATGGCTATGGCATGATTAATCGCAGAACAGAATTACTTGACAGCAGAGCTGTCAAATATCAAAACACTGCCAGGTTTTTAAATTGGACACATTGAGGAATGTATATTGTTGTTGCCATAACAGAAATCAATCCACAATTTGAGTAAGAATTAACTCTTTAGAGTGACTTCCTTCTTATCTACACAATGTCAAAAACAAACAAACAAACAAACTCTCCAGAAATATGAAATGCTTACATGTAGACAGGCATTCAAGATTGATGACTGATAAATAAATAAAGCTGTAGCATTTGTAAGGCTCTTTGAAGTTTGCAAACCGCTTTCATGTACATTATTTTATTTAATCCTCAAAACAACACTCTGGGCTTGTTTGAGAAGGCATTTTAATTCAGTTTTCAGGGACGCCTGCTGCTGCTGCTGCTGCTGCTGCTGCTGCTGCTAAGTCACTTCAGTTGTGTCCACCTCTGCGCGACCCTAGAGACGGCAGCCTAACAGGCTCCCCCGTCCCTGGGATTCTCCAGGCAAGAACACTGGAGTGGGTTGCCATTTCCTTCCCCAGTGCATGAAAGTGAAAAGTGAAAGTGAAGTCCCTCAGTCATGTCCGACCCTTAGCGACCCCATGGACTATAGCCCACCAGGCTCCTCCGTCCATAGGATTTTCCTGGCAAGTGGACTGGAGTGGGTTGCCATTTACTCTAGGTCAGGTTTTATGCTAGACACTTAAGGTAAAAAGACAAATCAGATGACACATTCTTGTAGCCAAGAAATTTAAAACTAAAGAGACTGAGCTTCACAGAGATAGAGAAGGTCTAGTACATTTTTATTCTGGAGCCCCCAAATCTCTATCTTTGCACTCAAAATCTGATGCTTTTATCTTTTACCATGTACCTCTAAACAGAATGAAGCCAAATTAGTCTAGACAAATCGGTTGAAAGCTGGTTTCCAAGGCACTCTAAATTTCATACAGTGAAAGCAGCTTAGCAGATAACTCAATTCAAAGATCACTTGCCTATTAAAGCAAGGGTTTTAGACCACTAATTTTATTTCCTTTAGGAGCAGTGCTGAATAAACTTGCATTAAAACAGAGTGAACTATGCAGCTTCGACATGTAAAGAGACTGAAGACATCACTTCTAGCCTTACAACATGAAAAAGCTGTGCAAACTGAAAATCAATGACTTCTCTTGGATGTATCAGAAAACTAAGGTTAATGGACAAAAAGCCACTCCAAAATTTGGAAAGACAGGCATATCCAGAAAGATACAGCCATGATCTGCTTTATGGAGCAGAAGCTACTAGAGCAATAAACTGGTAGGAACACTTGCTGGTAACCTTGAACCACTGATGACTGAATGTAGGTCAGCTGAGACTTGAAAACTCCAGGAGACCCAGTTTTGAGTTTGGAGGAGTCACACTTTGATGGGTTTTACTTCTAAGAACCCCACAAGTTCTTCCTGTGAAGAAAAATCTTTTTGTGTTTTGGGCAGTGGGAGGGTAAATGTAACTAATTTGAAGTATACCTAGGAGAAAAATAAGCTGAGCACCAAAGAACTGATGCTTTTGAATTGTGTTGGAGAAGACTCTTGAGAATCCCTTGGACAGCAAGGATATCACACCAGTCATGCTAAAGGAAATCAGTCCTGAATATTCATTGGAAGGACTGATGCTGAAGCTGAAGCTCCAATACTTTGGCCACCTGATGTGAAGAACTGACTCCTTGGAAAAGATTCTGAAGCTGGGACAGATTGAAGGTGGGAGGAGAAGGGGACAGCAGAGGATAAGATGGTTGGATGGCATTGCTGACTTGATGGACATGAGTTTGAGCAAACTCTGGAAGCTGGGTGATGGACAGGGAAGCCTGGTGTGCTGCAGTGCATGGGGTCGCAAAGAGTTGGACTTGACTGAGTGACTGAATGGAACTGAATTGAATTGAACCATGAGAAAAGCTGTGAGACATCTATAATACAAAACACTCGTCCAGTAATCTCAAAAACTGTCAAAAGTCATCAAATACAAAGAAAGTCTGAGATATGGTCAATATCAAGAGGAGCCTAAGGAGATATGACTAAATGTAATGTGGTATCCTGAATGGGATCCTGCAACAGACAAACTGTATTAGGTAAAAACTAAGAAAAACTGAGGGCTTCTCCAGTGGCTCAGTGGTAAAAAATCTGTCTGCAATGCAGGAGACATAGGAGACGTGGGTTTGATCCCTGGGTTGGGAAAATCCCCTGGAGGAAGGTATAGCAACCCACTCCAGTATTTTTGCCTGGAAAGTTCCATAGACAGAGGCTAGAGTCCATGGGGTCACAAAGAGTCAGACACAATTGAAACGAGTGAACCACCACCACCACCGCCACCAAGGAAAACTGAGTAAAGTACAGACTTTATATAAAGATAATATACTAATGTTGGTTGATTTATTGTAAGAAATATTCCTTACTAACAATAAGAGAAATTTAGTGTGAAAATATATAGGAAAAAAATATATAGGAAATCTCAGTACTATCTTTTGAATTTTCTGATCACTCAAAACTATTTTAAAAATAGTTGAGGGCAAAGTAAACAAACAGAATAAGTTGAATTTTCCAGTAATTTCTTACACTCCATGGGAAATATCTATTTTGAGAATTAGAATTGTTACAATCAAAATATAGTTTTCCCTGGTGGCTCAGTTGGTAAAGAATCCACCTGCAATGCAGGAGCCCCAGGTTTGACCCCTGAGTGGGGAAGATCCCCTGGAGAAGGAATGGCAACCCACTCCAGTATTCTTGCTTGGAACATCCCATGGACAGAGGAGTCTGGCGGGCTACAGTCCATTTTGTCACAGAGTCAGATACAACTGAGTGTCTGAACATATACATATAGTTTTCAGTCTTGGAAGTTCTCCTCTTTGACTTCTGTTTTGGGTGAGACACCTAAGGAGTTGTGAGGGAGAAAGTGGCCCCCATTTAGTCACCCAGATTGATGAATCACCTCTTGATATTCTGGAGTGACAGATTTCATAGTAGAAGGTGGTTATTGAAAAAAAAAATCTGTTATAAAGGAAACCAACTTTTCCTGACTTACAGAATGTGAACAATGGAAGGGACCACAGATGCACGGAAGTCCAATTCTCTCACTTCACAAATGAGGAAACTGAGGCTGAGGAAGGGGACTCACCCACCTTGGATCCAGGATTAGAGCTCAGTTTCCTTTTGATACCATTGTTTTAACATGAAAGAGTTCAAAAACTCTGTACTCACCATTGGGTTAAATGATTAACATTTTGTCATATTTGCTTCATGCATTTGCATGTCATTTAAAAGTAATTTTTATACTTTTTGACAGTACATTCCTAAATATTTCATCATGTATTTCCTAAGAATAAAGACTTTTAAAAAAACTCGAAGTGTAGTTGATTTACAATACTCTGTTTAGTTTAGGTTCCATTTATTTAGTTTTGCTTTTGTTTATTTTGTCTTAGGAGACAGATCCAAAAAAACTATTGCTACGATTTGTGTCAGAGTGTTCTGCCTATATTTTCTTTTAGGAGTTTTATGGTTCCAGGTCTTACATTAGTTTTTTAATCCATTTTGAATTTATTTTTGTACATAATGTGAGGTAATATAATCTCATTCTTTTACATAAAGCTGTTAACTTTTCCTTGCACCACTTACTGAAGAGATTGTCTTTTCTCCATTGTGTATTCTTATCCCTATTGTCGTAGATTGATTGACCATAAGTGCATGGATTTACTTCTGCTTTCCCTATTCTCTTCCACAGATCTATCTTTTCTTTTCTCTCTCTCTCTCTCTTTTTTTTTTTAGGCCAAAACCGCTTTGTCTTATCAGTCCTCTAACTTTGTTTTTACCTTCAACATTGTCTTGGGTGTTCTGGGTCTTTTGCCTCTTTGTATAAACTTTACATTCAGTTTGTCAATATCAACAAAATAACTTTTGGAGATTTTTAGTTGTGTTGAGTCTATAGATCAAGTAGGGAGGAACTGACATTTTAATAATATGGAGACTTCCTATCCTTTAACCTGAAATATTTCTCTATTTACTTATTACTTCTTTGATAATTCATAAATGTTTATATAGTTTTCTTTATGTGGATCTTATATTTTGTTAGATTTCTAACTAAGTATTTCACTTTCAGGTGCTAATGTAAATGATATTGTGTATTTAATTTCAATTTCCACTTGTTCATTATTGGTTATAGAAAAGCAATTGTTTCTATACTAACCTTGTAATCTGCAAACTTGCTTTAATCACTCAGTAGTTCCAGGAGGTTTTTGGTTATTCTTTCAAATTTCCTACGTAGACAATCATGTTATCTGTGAAGAAGGACAGATTTATCTTTTTCCTTCCAAATCTGTGTACCTTTTATTTCCCTTTTCTTGTTAGCATTAACAGGGACTTCCAGCAAAATGTTAAATAGGAAAGATCAGAAGGAACATTCTTGGCTTGTACCTGACCGTAGTGAGAAAGCTCATTTTTCACCATTAATACTAACCTTGTAATCTGCAAACTTGCTTTAATCACTCAGTAGTTCCAGGAGGTTTTTGGTTATTCTTTCAAATTTCCTACGTAGACAATCATGTTATCTGTGAAGAAGGACAGATTTATCTTTTTCCTTCCAAATCTGTGTACCTTTTATTTCCCTTTTCTTGTTAGCATTAACAGGGACTTCCAGCAAAATGTTAAATAGGAAAGATCAGAAGGAACATTCTTGGCTTGTACCTGACCGTAGTGAGAAAGCTCGTTTTTCACCATTAAGAATGATATTAATGGAAGGTTTTTTGTAAATACTCTATTTGGGCTTTTTTTTTTTTTTTGGCAACTCCATGCAGCTTTGGAATTTTAGTTCCTTGAGCAGGGATTGAATGAGGGGCCACAGCAGTGAAAGTACTGAGCCTTAACTACTGTACCATCAATGAAGTCCCATATATATTCTTTATCAAGTTGATGAAGTTAATGTCAGTGTACTGACAGTAATTTTTTTTTATCATGAATGGATGTTGAAGTTTGTAAAATTATCTTTCTTTATCTATTGTTATAATCATATGATTTTTCTTTTTTAGCCTATTGGACGTGATGGATCGATTCTTAATTGATTTTTAAAAGCTGAATCAGCCTTGCATACTTAATATAAATCCCGTTGGTTTTGGTATATGATTTTTTTCTATATATTGTTAGACTTCCCAGTAGCTCAGAAGGTAAAGAATATGCCTGCAATGCAGGAGGCCTGGATTCGATTCCTGGGTTGGGAAGATCCCCTGGAGGAGGGCATGACAGCCCACTCTAGTATTGTTGCCTACAGAATCCCATGGACAGACGAGCCTGGCAGGCTACAGTCCATGGGGTCACAAACAGTCAGACATGAGTGAGCAGCTAACACTGTATATTATTAGATTGATTTGCTAATATTTTTTAAGGATTGTTGCATGTGTGTTCATGAGAGATACAGGTCTGTAGTTTTCAGCAATGTCTGCTTGGTTTGTATAAGGTAATTCAGCTTTATATGATGATTTAGGAAGTAATCCTGCTGCTTCTACCCTCTGAAAGAGATTGTATAGAATTGGTATAATCTATTCATTAAATGTTGGGTAGAATTTGCTGATAAACCCATCTATACCTGGTGATTTGTGTTTGGGAAGGTTATCAATTATTTTTTCTTTTTTTAAGAATTGAAGTATAGTTGATTTACAATGCTGTGTGTTTTAAGTGTACAGTGGAAGATTATTAATTATTGACTTAATGTAATTTCTTTAATAGATAGAGGCCTATTCAGTTTGCTTATTTCTTCTTGTATGAATTTTGGCTGATTGTGTCTTTCAAGGACTTTGTCCCTATTATTTAGGTTATCAAACTTAAGGACATAGACTTTTTCCTAGTATTTTTTATCATCTTTTTATGTTGATGGGATCTCATTGTGTTTTGATATTCATTTCTCTGGTAATTAGTGACATTAGGAATATTTTCATGTGCCTATTGGCCTTTAATATATTTAATAACATCAAATACCTGAATCTGACCAGGAATTTTGCTTCTGCTACTGTGTGACATAAGCACATGTTTAGTGTTCTAACTAATGAGACTGTCCAACACTAGCCTTACTACTAGGGAAGAAAGAGAGGCTGGTGCATCACCATACAGCAGGTAGTTTCCCTCCCTAACCCAGGTACTTAGCATTTTAGCAGGATGACCTGTCTGTTGGAGTCACATGTCTCCTTGAATATAAATAAAAACAATGCAAACGTTATATCCATAATCCTACTGTCCCACTAAACAAAGATGGAAAATGCACGAGCTCAGTCCATCATGAGAAAGAACTTCATCTTCACTGGAGCTGACTATAAATATATGTTAAGCCCATAGGATGGTTAAGTTTCCCCTGGTAGCCTCAAGTAGTCTTTTCATCACATAAATACCAATAAATCCATCCCCCTGCTTCTTCCTTTCAACTCTTCTCTCAAGGGGTATTCAGCTTTAATCTGCTCCATAACTAACTTGTGGTCAAGACAGCAAATTGCTTTTTGTCACGATCTTCTCTCCTCTCCTGCTCCCTCTTCCTCTCCTTCTCTTTTCCATCCTGCCCATTTCTAGTGCATCATTGCTGTGAGCTATTACTATCAAAGCTAAAAGAGAATAGACAGGAAGCCCCACACTGCCACATTTAACTTATCTTAAAATAAATGTGCTCAGAAGAGAATAATGGAAACAAATTCTTGCCATGTTGATTCTGGATTTCACAGAACTATTTTTCCCTCCTAGAACTATATTTAAAATAACTGAAATTGTGACATAAAAAGGCACTCCCTATTCTGAATATATGCAAAGTTCAAGGAACTTCATCTATGAAATGACTGCTTTTGCAAAAATTTCATTTAAGAGATGAGATTTAAGAAGACAACTGAAGTCTTTCTCTCCTCCCACTTCATCCACATATAGAAGAACTTTAAGTGTTCCTGAATTCAAGGGCAAAAGAGGACAACTTCTTTCTTATTTATTCCCGAGGCAAAGGACCTGGGCTCTGGCGAGAGCTGTACCTCCTGTCACTAGTGTGTATTTTGCTTCCTTTGGAAACTGCACAACCAAGAAGTTTTTTAGCTTTGCTTATATTTGAAGTATGACTTTACCTGGGGTGAGTCTAACTCAGGTCTGAATCAACAAATCATTATCTTCTTTGAAACCCTAATCTTTTTCATCTCTTCAAGATACCCTGTAAAGACTTGTAAATATATAAACATATGCAAAAAAACAAGAATGGCAAGAAGATTACCTAAGAGCTGAGCATATCATTCAGCACAGAGGTTTCTGGAAATTGCTGGTATTCGATTGTTGCTTAGTCACTAAGTCAAGTCCAACACTTTTGTGACCCCATGGATTGCAGCCCACCAGGTTCTTCTGTCCATGGGATTTCCCAAGCAAGAATATTGGAGTGGCTTGCCATTTTATTCTCCAGAGGATCTTCTTGACCCAGGGATTGAACCCACATCTCCTGCATTGGCAGGCAGATTCTTTACCCCTGAGCCACCTGAGAAGCTTTGGTATTAGATTATATGACAATAATATTAATAGAATTTTCTGTATTATGTGCAAGGTAAACTTGGTTTCAGAAGCAGCAATTGTACATGGAAGAAAATCTAGACTGGAATCATAAAACCTGAGTCCAGACTCTGTCCTTTGGCACTTTTGTGGTCCTGGTCACATTACCTAACTTCGCTGAATCTTAGTTTCCTTAACTGTGAACTGGAGATAGCACGGATTAAATAAAACAATTTGGATTACAGCGATCAAGTTTTAAGTTCCATCCTGCTTCATAAATATGAAACAATAGTCAGCTTAATATACGTTGCCATTCCCCCACGTTCTCCTCCCAGATAACTTGTTAAGTTGTAGAGTTGATAAGCGATTTCTGCAAAAAGCCTGCAACAATATGCTTACTCCTTACCCTTATTAGTTTGCTCATTGGTTTGTTTTCTGATTTTGATAATTATGAGATTTGTATTAGTACCGATGTCTCTACTTGGTCCTGTTTACAACACTGATTAACATATGTTAGGTAAATAATTGATGTTTATGTGCTGGATGCAGGACTCAACAAGGGAGAGACCTGCCTTTATTCCTGCCTGTACACCAGTTAAATTAGCTGTGTTATTAAGATGTTGAGGGCCACAAAATGTTGCTTTTCTCTTTGATTGCACATTCCTTGTACCTTGTAGACAATGACAATAAGAACAAGGAGTCAGATAATACTCATCATATTTCTCCATCAGAGGCAGCCACATGGAGCAGGCTTGTCTTGTAGTCCTCAGCTCTCAAACAAGCCTTTCATTGGAGTACAAAACAGCAGGGCAAAATATTGCCTTTGTACTCAATTCTAGGCTGCTCTGGGTCTAAGCCTTTGGGAACGTACACAGTGTTCTCAAGGCTGTTGAAAAGCCCACACAAAGAGATGGATCTTGTATACCCTCATGAATGGTTTGGTGCACACACCTTTTCTGGAAAGTTAAAGGAAACTCTCAGCCTCTGATTCCTGGCTAAGA
Source organism: Madoqua kirkii (assembly GCA_006408675.1). Taxonomy (NCBI): domain Eukaryota; kingdom Metazoa; phylum Chordata; class Mammalia; order Artiodactyla; family Bovidae; genus Madoqua; species Madoqua kirkii. Next base: position 8,630 of record SJYC01117044.1, on the reverse strand, counting down.
ATTTGCATTTGCATTTGAAATAAAATATGCAACATAGGAATCTGGTCATATTCAATCCTATCAGAAATCCCTGATTTGTGATATTATACCCTAACAAGAGCATTTCCAGATCTTTCTCTGGTCTGAGACTATCAGCTTATTAAACATGACCAGAATGTGGATTATGAATCACTTCATCAAGCACTGGGAAACTATATATGCAAGAACCTGACTAAATATTTTGGTACCTATGGAGTGTAATGTATTTGAGTGCTTGTGCATGTGAGTGTGAGAATCATGACCTCTGGAGACTTTGTACATAGGGAGAAAATATTTTTCTTTTTTACATACTGGTATGGAAGGAGTCCCACCTAAGAATTTGATTATATAAGAATAGAAATTGGAATTTCCAAGTATCTATAAGTTCTTTATGCTGCTGAATGTTAGAGATGATCCCGCCATTTTTCAGAGCTTCCTACTAGTTTTTGGAAATGAAAAGTAGATTGAAAACATATTGGAGGCTGAATTAGAATAGAGGTGGTTAAAATCTCTGTACAAAATATAAGTATATTAGAATACTGTGAGCTGGCAACTGGAATATCTTGATAGGAAAAAGAGATCCAGAAAAGATGGCAAGTTCTGGCTGAAGGAATTCTAGCTAATAAGGAATTCCCTTAGCAAAAGAAGAATGTTGACATTTTATGCCAGTGATATCTAATATTAAGTTTGAAGTCATTGCTCAGAATATGCTGTGTTACTTTCCTCAAACTTCAGTAAAATCTGATTTACACAAGTCTATGCTAGTGGTTTATTAAGAAAATGAATGATGCCAGGTCATATTAAGTGTTGTGGAAGAGAGTAGACAAGAGATGCAGGAGGGAAGAGAAGGGATTAAGAAGAGACTTTCAGATCAGAGATCAAAACACAATATGAGAAATTAGAATCAGAGGTAATCAGGAAAAGGATCAGGCACCCAATAATCTTGAAATATCTGGGGGAGAAAGAGGGAAGTTTAAGCTACTTTATTTAAATATGAAAGCCAAAAATGACTGCTGAAGCTGAGGACTTGGGAATACCAAGGTGGTATTACATTACATTACATTACATTTGGGAGATACTAGAAATATATGTCGGACAAGGCAATGAAACCCCACTCTAGTACTCTTGCCTGGAAAATCCCATGAATGGAGGAGTCGGGTAGGCTGCAGTCCATGGGGTCACTAAGAACTGGACACAACTGAGAGACTTCCCTTTCACTTTTCACTTTCATGCATTGGAGAAGGAAATGGCAACCCACTCCAGTGTTCTTGCCTGGAGAATCCCGGGGACAGGGGAGCCTGGTAGGCTTCCGTCTATGGGGATGCACAGAGTCAGACACGACAGAAGAAGCTTAGCAGCAGCAGCAGAAATTTATGAAATACATATATTCGTGAGTATTTCCCCCCTTATGCATTTGCATTTGAAATAAAATATGTAACATAGGAATCTGGTCATATCCAACCCTATCAGAAATCCCTGATTTGTGATATTATATGCTAACAAGAGCATTTCCAGGTCTTCTGGCCCACACTTCAAATACTTTCTACCCAGAATCAGATTGCTTAAGGAATGCAGTGCTAAATGATGTGGTTGCTGTGGTATGTTTCTGCCAGGGGGTCATGTTTCATGTATTGCAGCAATGGGGCTCACAGAGGTAACACCAGAAAACATAGTGGGTATTGGAACAAGACTGCTTCAGCTTCCAAAGAATTCACAATATAGTGGGAGAGAAAACCAAACACACATTTTATCATCATAAACTGTGGTAAGTTAGAGACACTGTACATACCTGGTGTTGTGGGCACACAGAGAAGGTAGCTTCCCCCTCTGCCTAGGGAGGACACAAGGAGACTGAAGAATGCTTTCATCCACAGGACGACATATGAGCTGTGATCTGAGAGTGTCCATCCATAAGAAAAAGAAGAGTGGGGTAGTCAAAGCTGAGAAACAATATTGCACAAAGACTCAAGATGCAACAGGGCTTATGTGGAGGACACATAGACTGCATGTGGTTGCCCAGAGGGAAAATGCTGAGAAAACGGCCAGGAATCATGTCATAAATTACTGGCCATGACAGGTTAAGAGTCTGGACTTTAAGAGGACCACTATTATTTCTTTATTTTATTTTACTTTACAATACTGCATTGGTTTTGCCATACATCAACATGAATCCGCCACGGGTGTACATGAGTTCCCAATCCTGAACCCTCCTCCCACCTCCCTCCCCATACCATCTCTCTGGGTCATCCCCATGCACCAGCCCCAAGCATCCTGTATCCTGCATCGAACCTAGACTGGTGATTCATTTTTTATATGATATTATACATGTTTCACTGCCATTCTCCCAAATCATCCCACCCTCTCCCTTTCCCTCTCCCACAGAGTCCAAAAGTCTGTTCTATATATCTGTGTCTCTTTTGCTGTCTCGCATACAGGGTTATCATTATCATCTTTCTAAATTCCATATGTATGCGTTAGTATACTGTATTGGTATTTTTCTTTCTGGCTTATGTCACTCTGTATAATCAGCTCCAGATTCATCCACCTCATTAGAACTGATTCAAATGTATTCTTTTAATGGCTGTGTAATACTCCATTGTGTATATGTACCATAGCTTTCTTATCCATTCATCTGCTGATGGACATCTAGGTTGCTTCCATGTCCTGGCTATTATAAACAGTGCTGCAATGAACACTGGGGTACACGTGTCTCGATTCTGGTTTCCTTGGTGTGTATGCCCAGCAGTGGGATTGCTGGGTCACAAGGCAGTTCTATTTCCAGTTTTTTAGGTAATCTCTACACTGTTCTCCATAGTGGCCACTATTATCATTCCAAGACATCCATTGGGATTAGTAGATTGGAGCAATCATTAGGGTCTTGTTATGAAACAAAGTGAGGTGTACAGGTCTGTAATAGCTGAAACACTAGAATAAAACTCAATTGCTGCTGCTAACCTATATATATTCCTTCCAAATTTCTCAATTTTATCTCCTGAGAGCATGTTGTTCTTGACTATAATTCTTCCCTACATGACTAACACCTACTAATTGATGTTTAAGCTCTAAGTTTTTCTTGATGCATAACGTTTAACCAGATACCATCTGGGTAAAAATCTTTCTGCAGGCAGAGCCACCTAAATAGCATTATTTGTTTCCGAACCTTCTACTCTAAACTACTTTCATTCTCAGCATCTTTTGTCTGTCTTTTCCTTCTTTCTTGGCTTTTCTGTTTTTGTTTTTTTTGGCCTTGCTGCATGGCTTGTAGGATCTTAGTTCCCCAACCAAGGATGAAACCGGGGCCTCCTGCAGCAAAAAACTGGAGTCTTAACCACCAGACCACCAGGGAGTTCCTGGAGGCTATTTTTCTTGAGGTCATTTTTTAAAAAATCTTATTTATTTATTTATTAGTGCAGTTTCAGATTCACAGAAAAACTGAGAAGATACAGGAATTTCCCATGTATCCCCTGCCTCAAAGCATAGCCTCTCCTTTTATCAACATCCATCACCAGAAGTACATTTTGTATAGTTTAATCAACATTAACACAATGAACTCAGCTGAAGTCCATAGTTTACTACAGAGTTCATTCTTGATGTTGCACATTCTATGTGTTTAGGCAAATGTGTAATGATATGTATCCATTATAGTATCTTATCAAGTATTTTTCACTCCCCTAAAAATTGTCTGTATTTTGCCTAACCATTCCTCCCCACTTTCTACATCTTGTGGCAACTACTGATCTTTGTAGTCTCTATAGTATTGCCTTTACCAAAATATCATAGAGTTGGAGTCATACAATATATATTCTCAGATTGACTTCTTTCACTTAGCAACATTCATTTAATATTTTGCTATGTCTTCATGGACTAATAGCTTGTGTCTTTTTAACACTGAATAATACTTTACTGTCTGATGGCTCAACATCTGAAATCATTCACTGTGATACATATACCACACTAACATAATGAAGGATAAAAATCATATGATCACCTCAATAGATGCAGAAAAAACATTTGTCAAAATTTAACATCCTTTCATGATAAAAATTTTGAACAAATTGGGTACAGAAGGAAGTATAATAAAGGCCGTATATGACATACACACAGCTAATATCGTTCTGAAAAGTAAAAAACTGAAAGCTTTTCTTCTAAGATCAAGAGTAAGATAAGAATGGCCACTCCTACCACATTTATTCAATATTGTACTGGAAGTCCTAGCCAGAGCAATTAGGTAAGAAAAATAAAAGTTATCCAATCAGAAAGGAAGAAATAAGGTTATCACTATTTACAAATGTGTAAATTATTACACTATTTATACTTTTATTATATATAAAAAAATCCTAAAAATTCTCCCAAAACATTGTCAGAAATAAAAAAATTAGTGAAGACGCAGGATACAAAATTGATATACAAAATCAGTTGTGCTTCTATATACTAACTACTGGAAAGAGAAAATAAGAAAATATAACATTTCTAATAGCACCAAAAAGAATAAATGCTTGGGAATAAGTTTAACCAAAGAGTTGAAAAATCTTTACAAAGCTAACTATAAAATACCGATGAAAGAAAATGACAAAAATAAGTGGGAAGATATTTTGTGCTCATGCATAAGATGAATTGATATTGTTAAAATATCAATACTACCCAAAGCAATGTACGGACTCTATGAATGCTAATCGAAATTCCAATGGCATTTTTCAAAGAAATAGAACAAACGATCCAAAAATTTGTGTGGTACCACAAAATGATCCCAAATAACTAAAGCAATCTTGAAAAAGAACAAATCTAGAGCCATCATCCTAATTTCAATCTTACTTTTGAATAATTATCCAAAGAAAACAAAATAATTATCTTAAAGAGAGATTCGAACTCCCATGTTTATTGCCACATTATTCACAATAGCTAAGGTTTGGAAACAATCTAAGGATCGCTGGATGATCAGATAAAGAAAATGTGGCACACACACACACATACACTTGAAATATTATCCAGCCTTAAAAAAGAAGGAGATCCTACCACTTGCAACAACATAAATGAAAATGAACTTGGAGGGCATTATGTAAGCACAATAAGCCAGACAGAGAAAGGTAAGTACTGTATAATAGCAGTTACATGTGAAATCAAAAAAAGAAAAAGCAAAGTTGAACTCAAAAATAAGAATAATCTTTTGTCTCCTCAAACACAGTTTAGAATTTGTTGATAGCCATACATTAATTTATTGAAATTTTAATTAGAACTCCATTGAATCTATAGATTAAGTTGGGAGGAAAACTGACACCTTGATGATATTGAGTTTACCTATCAATAAACATGAAATATCTCTCTATTTATTTAGTTCTTTAATTTCATTCATCAGAGTTTCCTAGTTTTTCTCATAGATCTCATGCATATTTTGTTAGATATACACCTAAGTATTTCTTTGCTTACATATATATGATATATATTATACATGCTGCTGCTGCTGCTAAGTCGCTTCAGTCGTGTCCAACTTTGTGCGACCCCGTAGATGGCAGCCCACCAGGCTCCCCAGTCCCTGGGATTCTCCAGACAAGAACACTTGAGTGGGTTGCCATTTCCTTCTCCAATGCATGAAAGTGAAAAGTGAAAGTGAAGTCGCTCAGTCGTGTCCCACTCTTAGTGACCCCATGGACTGCAGCCCACCAGGCTTCTCCATCGTGGGACTTTCCAGGCAAAAGTACATAAGCATACCTAATTAAATATTGTTGCTATTATTAGTTTGAGCCAACTGTTGCCTATTAGATCAACTAAGAAAAACAAAAGTTTTAATTTTACCTTTATTTATTCCTTCTTTGATGTTTTTCCTTTCTTTATTCAGAACCAAGTTTCTGACCTATATTACTTTCTTTCTCTCTGAAGAGCTACTTGTAACATCTCTTATAAGGCAGGTCTGGCAACAAATTCCCTCAATTTTTTCCTGAGAAAATCTTTATTTCTCCTTCAATTTTGAGGGATAATTTCACAGGGTACAAAATTTAGTGCCAAAATTTCACAGGGTACAAAATTAGTGATTTCTTTCTCTCAATACTTCAAATATTTCACTCCACTCTTTAACTTCCTTGCATGATTATAAAGAGAAAATGAATGTAATTCTTATCTTTGTTCTATTTTAAGTAAGGTACTTTTTCTCTCTAGCTTCTTTCATGATTTTTTAATCTCTGACTTTCTATAGTTTGAAGATGATATTGCTATGTGTGTCTTGGGGCACTCATCTTGATTGGTGTCCCTCTGAGTTTCCTAGATCCATGATTTGACACTGATTTCAATTTTGAGGGATAATTTCACAGGGTACAAAATTTAGTGCCAAAATTTCACAGGGTACAAAATTAGTGATTTCTTTCTCTCAATACTTCAAATATTTCACTCCACTCTTTAACTTCCTTGCATGATTATAAAGAGAAAATGAATGTAATTCTTATCTTTGTTCTATTTTAAGTAAGGTACTTTTTCTCTCTAGCTTCTTTCATGATTTTTTAATCTCTGACTTTCTATAGTTTGAAGATGATATTGCTATGTGTGTCTTGGGGCACTCATCTTGATTGGTGTCCCTCTGAGTTTCCTAGATCCATGATTTGACACTGATTTGTGAGAATTTCTTATTCATTATTGTTTCAAATATCCTTCTTTTCCTTTTTTTTTTTTTTCCCCCTTTAGTATTCCTCTTACATCTATGTTACATCTTTTAGAGTTGCTCCATAGTCCTTGAATATTCTGTTCTGGCTTTTTCCTTCAGCCCTTGTCTCTTTGCTTTTCAGTTTTGGAGGTGTCTATTGAGATATCATCGAACTCAGATTCTTTCCTCAGCCATGTCTCATTTTATACTAAGCCCATCAGTGGTATTCTACATTGCTGTTACAGTGTTTTTTATCTCTAGTATTTCTTTTTAGTGCCTTCTTAGGATTTCCATGTCCCTGCTTACCATACCATCTGTTTTCAAATGCCCTATATTTTATCCATTAGAGTTCTTAGGATATTAATTCACTGTGCTGTGCTCTACTGGAGTGGGTTGCCATTTCCTTCTCTGGGGGATCCTCCCAACCCAGGGATCGAACCCAGGCCTCCCACACTGCAGGCAGACACTTTAACCTCTGCACCACCAGGGAAGCCCACACACTCACTCAGTCATGTCCGATTCTTTGTGACCCCATGTACTGTGGCGCACCAGGCTCCTCTGTCCATGGGATTTTCCAGACAAGAATAATGGTGTGGGTTGCCATTTCCTCCTCCTGGAGATCTTCCCAACCCAGGGACTGAACTCGAATCTCCTGCATTGCAGGCAGATTCTTTACCACTGAGCCACCTGGGAAGCCTTATATTAATCACAGTAGTTTTAAACTACTAATTTGATAATTCCAATATCCCAGGTTCTGATATTAATTTTGCCTCTTCAGATTGGGTCATTTGCCTTTTGATAAGCTTTGTAATTATTTCTTGGTAGCTAGATATCATGTATTAGGTATAAAAAACAAAGTTGTTGTACATAGGCTATTAGCAATGTGGTTTGAGATGGGGGCAGAAAGTGTTCTGTAGTCTTTTAGTTAAGCCTCAATCTTTTAATGAGCTATGTCCCCACACTATGAACTTCACAAGTATTTCTCAGGGCTTTCGCCCTCCCACAGCTGTGAGAGGATGGCTGCAGTGGGATTAGAGTGGGCTGGAGTTGGGTCGTTTCCCTTCCCCCAGTTCTGCTTGGCTCTAAGGTTAGGCTCTGGTTAACCAATTTCTCATGAGAGCAAACTTTTAAAGAAAAACAGCATGCTACAGCATATTTCAAAATGATTTCTTTTTCTCTCCCCCTGTTGGAAGTTCAAGGAGTATTTTCTTTGATATTTACCTTAGGAACCCTTTAAAGCTCCTAGAGGTAAATCACAGATTGTGGTATCCCACCTTAGGCCTGGGTCCTCCTGGAGTTTTTACCTGTCAGAATTGCCCACACTGAGTCTCCAGAAGTTTATCAGTTACAGTTTAGGTTTTCCTGTCCTGGCACTGATTCCCACAATGGCTTCTGGTGAGTCTTTGCCCTGGATAGCTGTGACTCCCTTGTATTTACTTGTCTTCCTTTTAAATATCAGGAGCAGTGGTTTGTCTTGTGTCTTCATATCTTTTATGAATCAAAAAAAAAGTTGATTTTTATAGTCTATTCAGCTTTTTATTTGTTGTTAGGATGTAATGTTAACTTCCAAATTCCTTATGTGTAGAACTAGAAACCACATCTTCATTTTTGGGATGTTTCGCAAAATAATAATACAAACACTGAAGAACTGGACACAAAGTTGGGATGAGGTAGATTCCCAATGATCATTTGTATCAGTGTTGATCATCCTTAAATCAATAGTGATATTTCAGGAGATGGAAGAACTGATTATTTGTCAAGATTATTCAAAGATGAAAATTTATATACAAATACATTTTGAGTGAGGAATGCAAGTTTTCTTATTGGTGCACAAAAATAAAAGAGACTGACATTTCAAATATTTTCCGACCTTTTAATTTGCAAATTATAGTAATTGAAATGTACATTTGTTTAATTAGTAACTTTGGTGAAAATCTTTCCAATAAGGATGAGAAATACTAAATATACTAGTTAGAGGTAAGTT